>JADZMA010000058.1:0-29427 GCA_020796225.1 Arion vulgaris | reverse complement strand
ACAATTTAACATGAACAATTCAATTTATAAGACTATATTCATATGATTAAAGTTGTGATACAAGAATTACAAATATAATACATGTTAAGCACTGAATACTTTAATGTAGCTACAAATTAACACGAGAAACGACTTCTGTAAGATAGTCTACAAAACGAGGACATCAGAAGCAACATGGGCATAACTTCATCGAGGGCATCAGAAGCAACATGGGCATAACTTCATCGAGGACATCAGAAGCAACATGGGCATAACTTCATCGAGGGCATCAGAAGCAACATGGGCATAACTTCATCGAGGACATCAGAAGCAACATGGGCATAACTTCATCGAAGGCATCAGAAGCAACATGGGCATAACTTCATCGAGGACATCAGAAGCAACATGGGCATAACTTCATCGAGGGCATCAGAAGCAACATGGGCATAACTTCATCGAGGACATCAGAAGCAACATGGGCATAACTTCATCGAGGACATCAGAAGCAACATGGGCATAACTTCATCGAGGACATCAGAAGCAACATGGGCATAATTTCATCGAGGACATCAGAAGCAACATGGGCATAACTTCATCGAGGACATCAGAAGCAACATGGGCATAACTTCATCGAGGACATCAGAAGCAACATGGGCATAACTTCATCGAGGACACCAGAAGCAACATGGGCATAACTTCATCGAGGACACCAGAAGCAACATGGGCATAACTTCATCGAGGACACCAGAAGCAACATGGGCAAAACTTCATCGAGGACATCAGAAGTCAACATGGGCATAATCTTCATCGAGGACATCAGA
Organism: Arion vulgaris; assembly: GCA_020796225.1. Classification (NCBI taxonomy): domain Eukaryota; kingdom Metazoa; phylum Mollusca; class Gastropoda; order Stylommatophora; family Arionidae; genus Arion; species Arion vulgaris. Next base: position 28,627 of record JADZMA010000058.1, on the reverse strand, counting down.
AGCAACATTGGCATAATTCATCTAGGGCATCAGAAGCAACATGGGCATAACTTCATCGAGGACACCAGAAGCAACATGGGCATAACTTCATCGAGGACATCAGAAGCAACATGGGCATAACTTCATCGAGGACACCAGAAGCAACATGGGCATAACTTCATCGAGGACATCAGAAGCAACATGGGCATAACTTCATCGAGGGCATCAGAAGCAACATGGGCATAACTTCATCGAGGACATCAGAAGCAACATGGGCATAACTTCATCGAGGACATCAGAAGCAACATGGGCATAACTTCATCGACACAGAAGCAACATGGGCATAACTTCATCGAGGACATCAGAAGCAGAATGGCATAACTTCATCGAGGACATCAGAAGCAGAATGGCATAACTTCATCGAGGACATCAGAAGCAGAATGGGCATAACTTCATCGAGGGCATTAGAAGCAGAATGGGCATAACTTCATCGAGGGCATTAGAAGCAGAATGGCATAACTTCATGCATCGAATACATTGAAAGACAAAGCTGATCACATCTGCACCGAGTGTTGCCAGGAGTTTCAAGGGGTGCAACCAATAGTAATATTGTGACCTACAAGGCATGTCGTAAGAGGCGACTGAGGTAGGGGCTAGGATGCTACCCTAGTAAATAAAAAGCATCGCAGAAATCGGATGTCCTGGTCTACTTGTAGTCGGACAATTAGCACAAAGTACAATCGCTCTTAGGCTTCGATGGCATACAAATCTCAAAGAGTGATTAACAAGTGGTCGATATGGAGCGTTCGAAGAAGAAGCCAAATGTAGAGCTGTAAAAATATAAGAAGACCTCGCATATCTGAGAATCGTCTTGCCATTGAGACGCAGAGAAGACAATCTGCACGAAAAAAACAGAACACACAACACGCACATGTCTTCTTCTTCTTCTTCTTCAATGATCCAGCGGCACTTGAGCTTTGCCCTTCGGCCCAATGCTATGTAGTGGTATCTGCATGTGTCTGTAAGCTGTTCTTTTGTTCCGTATAGTGTGTTCCATTTATCCGGCCTTGGAGGAAGGAGGGTCTTTCTGATGTCTTCTATTGCTTGACACCTGAAGAGGTGGTGGTGAACGGTTTCATGATGATGAGCACACAGTTGGCACTCCGGAGTGTGTTGTGGTTGAATTCTGTTCAAGTGATTATTAAATGTTATGTTTTGGGGTTTCGGAGTCTAAAATGGTGTCGATCTCTTCTTGTAAGGGTTGATGTTGTATTAAGGTTAGGCTGGCCATATGGGTGTACACATCTCTTCCTGTGTTTCCCATGGCCCATCTGTTCAGCCAAATCTCCTTATTTGTTGTCATTAGGATTTGCTTTGCTGTATGGAGAATTGTTGCTGTGATTGGTTGTTCCTGTGTTGACCCTTTCTTGGCTAGCCTATCTGCTTTGTCTTTTCCCAGGTGTGTTTGAATGTCCAGGGATCCACTGCATGGTTCTTTTGATGTCATGTGATGTAATAAGTCTGTCAATATCTAGGGCTATATGGGATAGTTCAGATTTACAATGTCCACCATCCTCTAGGGCTTGAAGGGCAGACATTGAATCTGTGAAGATAATGTTTTGTGCCTTTGAGGGAAAGGCATCGAAAACAGTCTTCAGGGGGTACAACGTGCTTCTATCGCATGAATTTCAGCCTCATAATTGGAGCATATCTCCCCATGCACCAAACAGCTCTTCGGATGATCTGTCTGGGTATTGTATATATGCTCCGTAACCTGCTTTGATGGTGGCCTTAAATGCAGATCCATCAGTATAGACATGTATCCATTCTTGGGGATAGGCATCAATGGTTCTTTGAGATGCTATCATAAGGCTGACTGGGTCGGAGGTTTAGTTGCTTCATCTGTCAATTTGTTCTAATTTGGTGTATTCAAGAGTGTATGTGGTGGTAAGTTTGTATTACTTTTTGCAGCTGCTGTCTTGTTTCTGGGGTGATATCTGTCTTGATTTCACTGACGTGGTGGAGGATTGACTTTTGTTTAATCTGTTTCTCTTTTTCCCATTTCCCAACAAGTAGTTTATTGGGGTGATCTTGATTCATTTTTTTGCCCCTTTTCATAAGCTTCAACAAGCTTTGTCCCTTCGCAACCCAAGGGGTTTCCCAAATTTGTGGTATTTACATGCGGCGGTTGGTGTTGACCTCATTGCTCCGCTGATTGGGACAAGGCATTGTTCTGTACTCTGTCCAGGGAATCAAGGTTTGTCTTGGAGGAAGTTGTTAGAAGAGCACTGTTGTACTCTATTGCAGAGCGGATGTAACCAAGATATAAGCCTCTCAGAGTATCTTTGTCTGATCCCCATGTTGTGCCAGCAAGTTTCTTCAATAGCTGTAATCTTCTTAATGCTTTGTTCTTTACATTCACAACATTTCTTCAGGTTAGCTGGCGGTCAAGTGTTACTCCAAGATATGTGGGGTGTTCTCTTAGCAGTTGTGATTGTCTAGATTTAATGTGATATTCTGTTTGGCAACTTTGTGGCTAATAGTGAAGATGGTATACACTGTTTTGGCACAGTTTATCTTTAGTTTCCATGTCTGGCAGTAGTCATGGAGTTTCTTAGGTCTCCGTTAAGTTTACGTGCTCCACTTTCTACATCCTCCTGACTTTGCCAAATAGCCAGGTCGTCTGCGTATAGCGCTTTTTCAGCTAATCTGACTTGCAAGGTCATTGATGTATATGGGGAAGAGGGTGCAACTTAGGGATGAGCCCTGTGTAAACCTCTTCTAAGACCTCCTTAGATGAAATTGCATCATTGATTTTTGTCTGACGTACGGTCAATTAGAAGTATTTAATCCAGTTGTAAAATTTTCCATGTATTCCAATTCCATCATCTTCATGGAGGCCTTTTCTCCATACTCGATCGTAAGCCTGCTGCAGGTCAAAGAAAATGGCTACCGTGTGTTTGTTGTTCTGGAAGCTGTCGTGTATTCTTTGAGTAAGCCTAAAGAGTTGGTCCTCTGTGCAGTTGCCAGATCTAAATCCCGCCTGTTCGTGGCATAGAGTGTTGGTACTTTCAAGAAACCAGTAGAGACGACAATTTACAATTTTCTCAGCTAATTTCCCTAGACATGATGTTAGGGAGATTGGTCGGTAGCTTCTGGGTTCACCTGGGGGTTGGTGTTTTTCAGGATAGGGATAATGGGGGCACTCCTCCAGGCTTTGGGGAGCATTCCATTTCTCCATGTCATATTAATTAGATGGAGAATCTACCTTCCCTATTGGACCCAAGTTTAGAAGCATCTCGTTGTGGATCTTATCTGGTCCAGGAGACTTTCTAAGTTTCAATTTCTTTAATGCCTGTTCTAATTCCTGTCTACTAATTTCTTTCTCAAAATGGAAGCATTTACTGTTTGAGCTTTTTCTTGTTCTTCAAGTGGTTCAGACGCTTTCTGTCTATCTTTTGGATTTCCCCCTGCTCTGTTCACTGATGCAAAGTAACGGTTGAAGTGCTCTGCTTTTTTTCTGGTCTTCAATGATTGTTTTCCTTCCATCTATCACTGGTTTGGGATTTGTCTTCCTACTATCCCCAGACAGATTGTTGACCAACGCCCAGGCTTTATTTCCATTACGTCTGAAGTCTAGTTTTGAGCATGTTCTATCCATTTTCATTTTTTGCCTTCCTAACTGCAAGTTTACTTTGCACAGCTTTATTGTACTGCCTTTATGTCCAGTGATGGGGTGGGCTCTAGTGTTTTCTTAATGCTTCTTTCATAGATGGTGTCTTGTATGTCTTGGTTCCAAAATGGTTTGTGATTTCGCTGCCTTGGATACATAATGATGAGGTTTCAGGTTGCTTTTGTTACTTCTTCGTTGAAAGTCTCAACACTGTGCTTTAACTTGTGAAAGCAGAGAGTCAGTTGTTTTTGAAAAAGTCTCCCGTTGCTTTTTGAAGTTCCACCGTGTTTTGCTTTGACAGGCTCTCTTACAGTTGTTATAGTAAGGATGTTTGATCCCGATATCATCAAGTATTTGAGAATGGCAGGATTCTGTCCCAAATCGGTGAAACAGATGGTAGGTCAGGTCGAGTAGTGAGAGGGAGCTCTGTGCAGCAAGTTGGTAGATTCTGCATTCTGTAATACTGATAGATTTGTTGTATCACATAGCTCTTCTATTAATTTTCCTGTCCTGTTGTTGTCTGGGTAGCCCCACGTGGAGAGTGTCCATTTTTAAATCACCGGCTAAAATAGTTTTGCGATACTGTGTGTTGTGCAGTTCTGGCAGTGTGAGTGTTTTCTTCGGGGGGTTATAGATGTTGTATATGGTATATTTTCCTCCAGAGTGCCAGATAGTAATTTGTTGCACATCTGTGGGGTGGGCTGTTGTAAGCTGTGATGCATCTCCCTGAATGTCGTTACGTAGGTATGTGACTATGCCTCGGCAGTCAGTACACCTACAGGGATAACTAGTGTATCCAGTCAAGTGCAGGTCACTGTCTTTGTGTAGGGTTTCTTGCAAAAGGGCCACATGTTTCCTGTGGTCTGTAATAATTTGAGAGTTCAATCTTTTGTTTCTTAGGGCCCCAGATGTTTAATTGTAAGATATTAAGTGAATGTTTGTTCTTTTGGTCATCTGACATCTGTAGGTCCTTCTTCCTCAAGGGTTTTGTGTATTTCTATGTTTGCATTTGTTTGTTTTGTTTTTTCCAGTAGTCAATTTTTTGCACAGAACAGCCCGGTTACCTCGTCTGGCGCGGACCTTGATATTCGAGTCGACTCCGATCTCGCTTGAATTTCTTATTGTTGCATAGCATTGAAAAGCTGGGGAGTCTGTGGATTTCCTACCCACCCCCGGGCAGGAGCCAGAATAATACTGCCATAGCACTAGTGGATGAGGGCTTTCTGTTGCTTAATGATACTGCAGCCAAGGTAGGGTTCGCTGTTCTCATTCCCCGCCACCAGATTGCCTGCTGGTCACGCCGAGCTCAGTTATACTCTAGGCTTGTGTCCAAATGTTCAAGGCAAGAGGATCATCACGTCCTGAGTCACTGCGCCTGTACGATGGATGTCAGCCGTCGAAAGCAGCCCCATTGGTTCTCTATCCTCAGATCTAGTTAGTACCCTTCTGACTTCTTTCCAACCACAGAGGGTGCATGTACATTGTCAAATATTATACAAATGTTTACCACATCTACTCAGTTATGCTGTAGTGCTGTGCCAGATCTGAATGGTCATATGAGAGGCCATTAGAGCTCTCACTGTGAAGAGTATTGGGGGAAAAAAGGGACGTGGGTAGGGGAGGGGGGAAGTGGGAGGGTTAGAGATTACTCCCGCCCACTCATGTTGTTTAGCCAGTCAGCCGAGACTGTTGCCCGGGGTGTGGCACGTGGAGCCAAACATGAGCTAGGTGAGAAGTGGGGACCAAATAGGATCATGACTATCCATGGACATACCCAGGATACGGCTGTGAGGTACTAACCCCTACCTTCTCACCCAACACCCCACACGCCCTGTCAACCTTGATCATATACCCCACCTGTGGTAGGGATTCTGTTTAGGATGTTTTAGGATGGTATGATAAGATTACGAACGAGGAACTCAGAGAAAGAACTAAGCAATCATCATCATCAAATAGCGTGTCCTGAGCAGAACTTTACCACCCCAACAGTCCTCCTAAATTTCTCTCTCCATAGGCCAGATGTCTGCCCTGCAGTCGTCATGTTCATATCATCAGTAATATTCTGAATCTATCTTCCGTGGTCTTTCTCTTCTTCTCTTACCGGTATTGTTCCTTTCCCTTTATGGTCTTCTCTAGCCCTTCATGCCTAAAACTAACTACACTACAAATAAAAAAGTCTACTAAATTACTGTATTATACTTGGGCCTGATGATTACGATAAGTTTATAATTTCTCTTATTTCTACAATTCTGTCTCTTTGGGTCCACTTGCAAGCATCATCAGACCTAAATATTTTATCCTTGTGGAATTCTATCACACCTAAGCTTAAACTGCATAACTGAATACGTTCACCTGCCCCCAGGTAAAAACTTCCACCTGTCGATATTTTAAAAAAAAAACAGGAGCTTCAATCATACGATACATGAGAGAATTGTAATGTCAGGACAAACATGAATGTTATAAGAACTTCTCCAAAGATACATGAAGGATTGGATGCAGGACAACATGAATGTTATAAGAGCTTCAATCATACGATACATGAAAGGATTGTGATGTCAGGACAAACATGAATGTTATAAGAGCTTCAATCATTTCGATACTGAGAGGGTTTAATATCAGGACAAACATGAATGTTATAAGAGCTTCAATCATACGATACATGAGAGGATTGTGATGTCAGGACAAACGATGAATGTTATTGTCATAATTGTGTATGTTTTATTTGTTGCACTTCTTCGGTTTATTTTATGTGTCAGAACAATTTAAAGTTCTAGTACCGGCATATAATAAAAAGAGATCAGGTACTAGAGCTAAGGAAGAGCGAAAAATATGGATAGACAATATCAAGACCACATACATTAATACGGATATAAAAAGGGCGACTCATCAGGCACAGAACGCAAATTAAAGCTCCCATTCCACACTTAACGGCAGAGTGGACAGCCAACTACATCTTCCACCTGGGAATAGACAATGGTACCGTGGCCTCCGATAAAAGGCCGGCGAGCTAAAGGTAAATTATTGGAAATAATATCACAATCCGCAATAATGTACGATATAAAGTGGCGCCAGGGACAGTGAGCTGACACGGGCCAAGTCTCTACCCCACCTCCACGGGGGTACCCTGTTAAAATACTAATGCCTGGCTAGGCGTGTAGGGATCGAAGGGGAGCTACTCTAGTATAAGTAGAATGGTAGGTGCATACATATCTGATTTGAGATTTGATCCCACTACAGACGATGAGAATCTCAGAACATGCACCTACACGTCTCCTGTCCGATAGTAAAAGAAGGCGACTATTCAGAGTGCCCCGAGTGGTTGCCGGGCACGAGCTCAGGGTAAGAATGAACCACTACTCCTACCACTTGCTGTTTACAGCGAAGTGGAGGTTTGACGTGGGTTTATCCCCCACACTGTAAACATGTAGCTTTAATAACAACAGCAAAGCGCATGAGAGTTTGCAAGGCCTTGTTTCTGGACTCCAAGCGCATGAGAGTTTGCAAGGCGTTGTTTCTGGACTCCAAGGAGGTGAAAGGTAAGAAGACGAAGACCACAACAGTTGCGTGATCATTCAAGTATTGTTAGAAAGATCAATTCTTTTTAAAATACAAACATGATAAAACAAGATTCATTATTTACAATTAAGTTTAACAATAATAAATATCAGTATTATAACATTTGTTAGCAATAAATAACCATGGACTGGTAGAATTGTATAAAATTGCAGAACACATTACAGTATTCTATCAAACACTTATAAAAACCAGCCCCCATTAAACAGGAAGTTTGGATTTCATGTCTGAGTTTGTCGGTCTTATGTTGGAGATCAAGCTAGATACCTAGTACTTTGGTTTAAGTATTTCAATTTTAAATAATGAATAATATGATCTAGCTTCGAGAACTTACTTATTTTTGACAGTGTTTATAATCCCAAAATGGCCGCTATTTCCATGGCAACCCGACAAGTAAAAATGTAACGGTTTATAATATTTCATCTCAGTCCACCCTGGTCTACCTGATAAATAGTATGTCAGACCCCCCTGGTACTACCTGATAAATGTATGTCAGAAGTGGGCAGATTATTGTGGGCTTATTTAGCACAACGAAACGGTAGCATGCTTCATGAGGACTACGCACTTTCGAGACAACAACATCGATGATGACTATGGAGATCACCGCTGCCCAGGGATCTCTCCTGGGAGCCCCGAGCAACAAGTAGCCCATCCGATTATCATATCATACTCGATGAATATGCTTGGAAGGATTGAATCTGAAGTCTGCTCGTGGAATGGTGGACAACATTCGGAGATCACATCTCAAGAAAATGACTTTGCTGTATACACCTGGACATGTTGGAGTGCAGGATAACGAGCGTGCTGACTTTCTTGCAAAACAATGCACTACTCAAGCGGGCAAAATATTGACGAGCCGATATCATCAATGGCACGCTTTCATTTATGTGATATTGAGTCTCGGACACTGGAACGGGGAAAGGCACTGCATCGGAGAACGGAGCAGGCATAGGAACGCCCAATGTGCCACGACATCGATCGCATAACATAACAAACATAACATAGTACCTCATTTGAAAAAGGATTAAGGAAATTGCAGCCGTTTCCATAATAATAATAATAATAATTCCTCTCGTACATAGGGCCCAAGTAATTTCTCCATACCGCTCTTTTCTGCCAACTCGCTCAATCTCTTCCATGGAACGAGACCGTATTTATTGCCCTCTCAGCAAAGTTCGTTTCAGGGTCTCTAAGGTCATCCTCTCTTTCTTGAACCATTTGCATCCCACTTCAATGTCTGCTTTGATATTCGTTGATCATTTCTCCTTAAGGCATGCCCAACATATCTCCATCTTCTCTTTCCTATAACAGTTGTCACTAGTGGTTGACCAGACATTTCTCTGATTTCATCACTTCTCCTGAATTCGTTCCATTTTATATTCATTATTTTTTGCAGACATCTATTTTCAAATGCATTCAACTTGCTTTCTATATCTTTAGTCATTTTCCAACTCTCGCTGGCATATGTTAGGATTGATACAACATTTGAATTGAAAATTCGTAATTTAGTTTAATACTATATAACTTGCAGCTCCATATTTTATTTACCACTTGTCATGTCTCCCCTATCTATGACTACGAGTCTGATCCTCTCGCAGTAAAATATGTAATTATGACAGTTATCAGAAGACTATCATCATAGCACTCCGACATGTCCATAAGTGCTCCGATCTCCGCCTCGATAAATCCAACAGTGTCCAGCGGCCCAACACGACAGTTCAATATTGATTAATCAATATCTTTGCATATTTGGTATGTCGTTTTTTTCGGGATGTACCAATATCGACATCCATCTCTCTCACTCTGATCAGCGAACGAGATTCACAACCCTGAAACGTCTCTGTTCGGAAAGACTCTCAATGCGTTAAGAATGTCATTTCGGTCCATTGCAGCTACCCCTGATATTGCAGCCATGCCAGCCAATCTATCAGCTAGTTCATTACCCCTGACTGGGTAGACGTGCTGGTACAGACAGGGATCACATAAATCGCCTTCACTTTCCTCCCTGGGCACACATAAGTCAGGAGTAATGAATGAGCTGATAGATTAGCGGCTTTGTCTGCGATATCGGGTGGATCTGCAATGGACTGAAATGACATTCTTAACATCTGAGTCTTTCAGAACAGAGATTTCAGGATGTGAGTCCACGCGCTAACTAGACAACGAAATATGTGTCGATATTGGTACAGCTCCAAAAGAAGGAGATATCAAATATGCAAATCGATTGACTAATCAACATCGGACTTTCGTTTTAGGCCTATGGACGTTGCTGGATTTCTTTATTCGGAGATCAGAGCACCTATGGACATGTCCGGAGTTCAATGATGATAATCGTCTTTTATCCTTCTTCTCTTTCACTATTTCTTTCTTTATAGAAGTGTTGAGGGGAGGGTCTTTTGATTTCTTCTTCTGATTTCTCTACCCCTCCCCCTACTTTCCCCGTGCAGTGATCTTGTGTGTGCGTGTTTTAAGGGACTTTGTAAGCTGTTTTTCATTATCGTATTGCTGTTCTTGATGCCATCGCTCCACCTTTTGCGTGATCTACCTCTTTCTCTGTGCTTGTTATACTTTTTATGTGTGTCTCTATGTATAGTCGATACCAGAATGTTCTTGTCAGGTGTCCAAACCATTTCATCCGTTGTTCTTTTATAAATTGCATGACTGGTTTCACATCCAATCTTCTTCTGATTTCTTTATTTCTTTTTGTTTGTTTGTTTCGTTCATCCGCTGTCAGTTCAGGCGGAAGTTATGACACTTGGTATTGCGCTTCTGAGTTTTGCGTGAGGCTTTCTTACCATTTTACCGGTGTGCCTTCGCCGTCTTCAGAGGTATCTTCATTTCTAATTTTGTCTCTTATTGTCACACCTGCAGCTCTTCTAAGACACCTCATCTCTGTCGTTATGATTTTCGCTCATTAGCTGCTGTTATTGGCCATGTTTGATACTGGTAACACAGTGGTGGTCAGACTTATTGTCACACCTGCAGCTCTTCTAAGACACCTCATCTCTGTCGTTATGATTTTCCGCTCATCAGCTGCTGTTATTGGCCATGTTTGATACTGGTAACACAGTGGTGGTCAGACTTATTGTCACACCTGCAGCTCTTCTAAGACACCTCATCTCTGTCGTTATGATTTTCCGCTCATTAGCTGCTGTTATTGGCCATGTTTGACACTGGTAACACAGTGGTGGTCAGACTTATTGTCACACCTGCAGCTCTTCTAAGACACCTCATCTCTGTCGTTATGATTTTCCGCTCATTAGCTGCTGTTATTGGCCATGTTTGACACTGGTAACACAGTGGTGGTCAGACTTATTGTCACACCTGCAGCCCTTCTAAGACACCTCATCTCTGTCGTTATGATTTTCCGCTCATTAGCTGCTGTTATTGGCCATGTTTGACACTGGTAACACAGTGGTGGTCAGACTTATTGTCACACCTGCAGCTCTTCTAAGACACCTCATCTCTGTCGTTATGATTTTCCGCTCATTAGCTGCTGTTATTGGCCATGTTTGACACTGGTAACACAGTGGTGGTAGACTTATTGTCACACCTGCAGCTCTTCTAAGACACCTCATCTCTGTCGTTATGATTTTCCGCTCATTAGCTGCTGTTATTGGCCATGTTTGACACTGGTAACATAGTGTTGACCAGAAAATAGTTCTTATAAGATTTGCTTTAGTTGTTATCTGTTTCACTTTTTGTGACAACAGTGGTGTCAATGCTCTGATAACTGATAATGCCTTAGATTTCAAAACTTACCCATGAATGCTGTATCCTGATCGTTAACGCAGTTGTCACAGGCTGTATGTGTACCTTAAGAAGGTTTTCATAATACTTGGGTCCGACTGGATACTTTTTGCAAGTATGCGAAAAAATTCTGAAAAAATACTAATATTGCTTTAGAAAAAAAACAATACAATAAAATACAAACCATATATTTTTTCGCCGCCATGAATTTTGGCGTAGTCATGTCGTCTAATCTGGCGCCACTGATTGATTGTTGCGTGAAGGTTTACTTTCCATATTATCTTCTTCTTCGAATGTTCCATAGCGACCACTTCTTAAACCACTCTTTGTGATTTGTATGTGAACTTAGCCTAAAAGCGATTGTACGTTGGGCCAGTTATGCGCCTACAAGTAGACTCGCACATCCTATTCTGCGACACTTTTTATTTATTAGGGTAGCTTCTGTACGCACCATACATCAGTCGTCTCTTACGACGTGTCTTGTAGATCGCAGTCTTACTATTCTTTGCTCTCTTTGCTTGCCCCGGCAACGCACGTTCCTTTCCATATCCCGTGTGTCCTCCATACAGGCGAGCCTTTTTCAGACTACAGAAATACTTGTAATTTAGACTCCCAAATATAGTATCAGGATTTTATACGCAATGTTGAGAAATAAAACCGGTACAGTTTAAAGACGATGAGAAACCTCAGTAAAAAAATAATAATATTATGGATTCCACTTGTTTTACTTTTAAATATCTTCTTAAACACTTTGGACATGTTCACAGGTGCTCCGATCTCCTACACAATATATCCAACAGCGTCCATCGACTGATCGTACAAGCTGGATTTTGAGTGATGAGTCTACTCATATACCTGTTGTGCTGTTGGTTTCGAGCCACGTCGTTCTTTAGTTCCATCTTGTGCAACCTAGCAGTTTGCGTGCACTGGTTGAAATGAAAATCATCATTGCGGCCATACTCTATGAGAGCGTTCAGAATGCCAGCACTATCCAAATAACCAACAAAATATATTGATGAAATAAAAAACAGCAAAGATACATCTCCAACAAGTAGCAGTAACAAAGAAATCGTCGTAATGTACAATGTTCTTTTCTAGAACGTCGTTCTCATCACAGCTCAACTAAAATATTTTCAATTTTTATCAAATTCTCCCTTCTCCTACGGGTTCAAAAATATCTTATTGTGACCATCATCTTAGTCGTCCCCTCTCTTTGTTTCAGAAACCATGAGTTAAATTACTCATCATCAAGGTGCGTATCCTTTATAGGACGTTGCTATCTATGCAGCGCATCTGAAATTCACTCTGCCTCTATCCAGTTCACCCACTTCGTCGATGGTCATATTCATGGTTTCTTTAATATCTTGTAGCCATCTTCTTCTTGGTCTGCCCCAGCGTCCTGCGACACTGTCCTCTAATATTGTTATCTCCAGGCTTGATGTGACGAAAGTATCTAATTTGTCGGTATAGTATATTATTTATTGCATTACTACATTTTTACATTAATTAGTACTCTCTCCAAATCCAAAATTCCTGTGACGTTTATTGAAATCAAAATATTTCAGTTTCCTGAACATGATATGTTGTTCATGAGCCAATGTGTCTCAATCCTCAGGTCTTGTTAGATGTCTTAATTTTTCTTCATATATTTCAAGACCTCAAAGAATTTTCTTGCAGCACTTTATTTCGGCAAATTTACTACTGGCTTAACAACAGTGTTGATAGTGCTCATATTCTTTTGTTGACATTGTGTAGCCGTTCTTGGTTATCTCTTCACAGTTTGTCTTGGACGCTAGTGTAAGTGGGCCACCTCTTTCTTCTCAAGTCTGCATACTGAGGACAGTTCGGTAGGATATAATTCCTATGATTTCTGCGGCCCCGTTTGTGCAGACCTTTTCCGGCAGTAAGTTTTGACCACCATCGTGATGGTAGGTCGACATTTTACTGCGTGGCTAAGTCTCCGAAACAGATTGGCGATCGTAGAATCCGTTATCTCATTCCTCATTATGAGAGGTTGTTGCACCATGTTATGTGCCTTACGGCCTGGTGCATCCGTTTTCTGCAAGCATTTGTTTCAGGTTAGCATTCCCTAGCGGACACATGCATCCGATTTCAGCCAAACCTCCGAATCGCCTCTCACGACATTGTGGCAGGTGACAGTGGTTCTATTCTTTACACCCCATATTTGGGACCCGGTAACCACTCGGGCGGAAAATTATCTCAACGGCTCCAATAGGGTGCGAACCGAGTAACTTTGGAACTACAGGCGAGCATCTAACCTCTACACTACATAGTCCCTCCCCAAGTCGTGAGAGATAACTGTAAAGTATACATATATATTGGAATCTCACCTACGCCCGTGTGTTGCCGGGTCTCACGTGGTCGATATAGAGCGTTCACAGAAGAAGAGGAAGAATCTCACCTGATAAAGAAAATCCCCTGCAGGTCGATCTGATACTGGCTTAAAGTGAATACTACTATAAACGTAGTATAACCCTGGATATTTGATGACCAAGGAATCATTTGTGACATCCACTCCGTTGAAATGTTCTACATCAGGATTCATCTTGTTAGGATCTAGCAATAAAATGTTGTGTCCGTCGTTAAATTCTGGCTCTGTAATTTAGAAATAAAAGTTATGCTATGTTATGCGATCAATCGACGTCATGTCACATAGGGCATTCCCATTCGTGCTCCGTCTTCCGCTGCAGCAGCCATTCCAAAGTCCGTTTGCTCACCATGTAGCAGTGAATATGATACCAGGTTTTTTTCCCTTCCTTTATTTTAGTCACAAGCTCCAACCAGGCATGTACGTACAATAACAGACCAGATATAATAGAAAGGGGATTGTTAGGTCAAGAAGTGAGCTTTTACCCTGTGTTTTTACCCCTGCAGCCAAGTTTAGGATAATTATATTCTTTTTTTAGAAACGCTTAGGTGATTGTCCGGTCAGAAAACCAATTAGACTGGGGTTTTTCCAACATTCAACTAGATTTGAGCGTAGGAATGTACTTACAGGACAAGGACCGATTGTAAACAAAGACAAATGCCATATGATAAATATAATTCATTTATTAGGACAGGGGGATTCACCGGTTCAGAGGGGGCAGAGACAGACTCAGGGACAGTCAGTGTAGGTAGTCTGAGTCTGAGACAGTTACAGACAGAATGGACTCGACAATTCAAGGAGTGTAGTCTAGAATAAGAGACACACACAGTTAATATTCGCCAGCAGACAGAGTAGAAGAGAATCACATTATTTTTGGACACATTCATTCGGGTAGAGCAGAGAGAGACGTATCCAGGGACAGTGAGGGTAGTCTGATTCAGGGACAGATCATTTGGGGATTCATTCAGACAGAGCAGATCAGAGAGCTACCCGAGAGAGTATGGGGTAAACCCGGTGCAATAAAATCAGTCCTTCGACTTTAGTCCCAAACCCACCATTTATTTTTACTATCTTATTTATAGGAGTCTAGATATATGCTATTTACTTATACGTGTTTCATAAAGTTTGTAAGAGTATAGGAGATAAGAAATGGTATCTTTATTGGACATACTCCAGATTATGTAACGTAATTAAGATTGATTTGACACAAGGCAGTGAGTCTTGTCAAATATAAACCAGATTATGTTGACGGAAACAGCTGTACAGTGTGTACAATCATACACATACCTTGGTAGCAACATAGACACAGAAGGAGGAACAAACAAAGATGTCAAGACAAGAATACAAAAGAAAGGGAAAATGTATTGCATTGAGTAAGATATGGAAGTCAAAGGAGATCAAAACAAACACAAAACTGAGAATCTTTCAATCAAATGTGAAGTCAGTGCTGTTCTATGGCTCGGAAACATGGAAGACAACAACAGAACCCACCAGAAAACTACAGACCTAAATAAATGGATGTTTATGTAGAATAGAGGGACTGAGATGGTGTGATAAGATTACAAACGAGGAACTCAGAAAAAGTACTAAGCAGGTACCAGTGGAGAAGGTACTAAGCAGATACCAGTGGAGAAAGTACTAAGCAGATACCAGTGGAGAAAGTACTAAGCAGATACCAGTGGAGAAAGTACTTAGCAGATACCAGTGGAGAAAGTACTAAGCAGATACCAGTGGAGAAAGTACTAAGCAGATACCAGTGGAGAAAGTACTAAGCAGATACCAGTGGAGAAAGTACTAAGCAGATACCAGTGGAGAAAGTACTAAGGAAGAGATGTTGGCGATGGATAGAACACACAATGAGAATACAGACTGGAAGCATTGCAAGATGGACACTTTTTTTTAATCCACATGGAAAGAGGAGAAGGGGAAGGCATAGACAGACCTGAAGAAGAAAGCTGGAGACTGATATTACAAGGACAGGTAAAACATGGAAGAATTGGAAGGAGGCCAAAAGAGGAAGATCTACAAGAAATTTGTTGAAGACCTGTGCTCCGTTGGGAGTTGAAAGGTGAAGAAGAAGAAAAAGAAGCGAGTCATACAAGGCTGCATTCGGTCGCTATGTCTATTGAACACATACGCAGAAACATCATGAGGAAGGTTACAGAAGACAGCGGAAAAGAACAATACGATCCTTTTATAATCTTATAATCGGAGGAAAAGAAATACCCGAACTAAGAAATGATGACGATACAGTACTGTTGGCAAAATCGCAAGGAATTAAGAAACTAATAATGGAAATGCAAGGAAAAGAAAAATAAAATCGATATCACAATGAATCAAAAACAAAAATAATAACAACGGATAAAACAAGCATGACAAAATATATTTTTATAAGTGGAGAGAAAAAAGAAAATGTGAACAGTTTTGAATATCTCGGTTCACTACTAATGAGAGATGGAAACGGATAAAAAAATAAAAAGAACAAATATGGTCTTACCCAAAATTAAACAATTAGGGTTCTCTGTGGCGTAGATGTTTAGTGCTCGCCTCTCGTGCCAAAGGTACCAGGTTAGCTCCTTCGTGGAACCATGTGGATAGTTTTCCAGAGATCTATGATCTCAGTTTAGGTTAGATCGAGTTCCTAGTCATGTCGGAGACGGACGATAAAACGTAGGTCCCGTGTTCAATTTGAGCACATAAAAGAACCCTTGGCAGTTCAAAATCAAGAACATGTTGAAAAACCAATGGCCAGGAAAAATTCATTAGAACAGATTACAAATAAAATTCCAACAAAAATATCTTCACCATCTTCAAAATTACATCAGGGACCCTCGCCGGTGCTAAGGAATTCATGCCCTGTAGCTGAGCTCTTCCTGTGTAAGAAAGAGATCGGAGCACACATGGTTACTCGCCGAAGTGCAGTGATGATGGTCCAATCAATCAATCCATCAATCAAACAATTAAAAACAGTTTGAAATGGAACTGATAGAAAAACAAATAACAGAATACTAAGAGCATGAATATTCCCAGTGGCAACGTATGGATGTGAAGAATGAGAGAAGAAAATAAGGAGTTTTAAGAATCCCAGAATAAGCGTTGCAGCAAGTGAATACATTCAATAAATAGTCTGTGATCAAGTATCTAGTGCTTCCTGAACAAACAAATGACTAAACACAGGATTCGAACCACAAACTCTTATGTATTACGGCATCCATTGTCTAGCACTAGAGACAAGCGTTTTTAAGAACATAGCTAGCTAGTTCTCCAAAAAAAGAACTTTACTGAGTAATGTCTTTCATAAACTTCTCAGTCTGTTGACCACAAGTAGGAGAACTCCAGGGTTCGATTCAAACTTGACTAAAACTATATTCTTGCGTGGCCATGTTTACTTCTTTGTTCACAACGTGTGCACGGAAACATAAGATCGGCTAGCTCAGACAGGAAATTGAAAATGTATGTTTATTGGGGGCTAATATTTGTATATGTTTGATAGAACACAGTCAACTTTCAAGCAATTGTACTGTAATGTTATGAACAATGTTAATAATACTGATATTTCTGAGCTTTAAACTTAACTTGTAACATAATATAACCTTGATTTATCTTGCTGTGTTGATTTTAAAATAAATTAGTCTCTATACAATAATACTGGAATGCGAGGATCACGCGACAGTTGTGGTCTTATTTCCTAAAATTTTTACCTGAGCCCGCCGGCCGTATGTTATCGGAGGCCACGATTTACAACTACAGTTTTTGTATTTCTGACCTACCTTTCAGTGTCTTCTCATAGGCTGTAGGGTGCAGCTGCAGGTGAGCGGAAACTGAAGTAAATCGGAAACTTGTGTCTCGTGATGGCGCTAGATTAAAAATAGAAAAGTGTCATTTATTAAAAAATTAATTTGATGTGTTTTCTCACGTGAAGAACTATTTATCGGTCGCAGAAAATTGGAAAAACCAGCTATGACAAGCGTGAAATGATATTCCGCAGAGTCTTCTGAAAGGTGACTAATGATGAGCTGAAGCAAGGAAAAGGAAATTCAGTTTCGTAAATGAAGTGACTTAATGTGAGCTGAAAAGACAATATAGAGTTAATCATAAGATTGAATGATTAATGGAAGATTTCACTATAAAAAAGGAAGCCCACGAAATGGATCAGTCTACTGGTGATTTGAACATGACGGCTGCAGAGGCAGACATCGCCCTATGAAAGAAAAATTAATGAGTTGGAAGTTGTCCAGACAAGATTTGATGATGATGATTATTAATGTATATTCTAGTGTATTCCTTTATGTAATAGTAAAAAGATCAATGACCTGACAAACGTCTTAGAATCAGGGGAAGGACTACTTAAACAATGGCTGAAAGGTTGTGTAATGACGCTGCAAGGAATAGACATGCTGACTTTAAAGCAGACGTGAATATTTAAGACTAAGTTAGTTGGGCAGTCTGTTGGGCATGTGACATCATATTTGAGATAATGATGATAGTATTGTAAAATCTCAAAACTTCCTATGTAGTTCTATATGTTGTATTCGACTAAAGATACATATGGTACAACTGAAAACCGGTTGGTTAATCTTATTCAAGTTCTTCCTGCTATCAGAACAACCTAGCGACAAGGAATTGTCTTAGTTGAAGCTTGTCTGAATTAAAAGGTTAATCTAAACATTTCTAAAAAAATGTTTACTATCTGTACAGACTCTTTGAGGCATGTTTGACACTCTACCTTTGAACACCAGCTAAGCCAGACTAGTCTAGCTGTTGATTATGTCAGAAAAGCCATACAATACCCTGGAGCTGTATGAAGTTGTTCTGCATCTAACATAGCACTACACGCCTGACCTGTATGAGTTATGCTATTTCAAGCTTCTGCCTACGCCTGGTAGTGGAGTTAGCAGCACAAGTCGTCCATTGGACTGTTGGAGGCGTTCTCAGACTAAGAGTATACACGCCTGGACATTTTGAAAGTTTATCTGATAGTACGCTTTGGGCACTCACGCTGGAGCTTGGAAGTTTATGCAGCACTAAGCATAGCACTACACGCCTGGAGCTGTTGGAGGTTTATGCAGCACTAAGCATAGCACTACACGCCTGGAGCTGTTGGAGGTTTATGCAACACTAAGCATAGCACTACACGCCTGGAGCTGTTGGAGGTTTATGCAACACTAAGCATAGCACTACACGCCTGGAGCTGTTGGAGGTTTATGCAGCACTAAGCATAGCACTACACGCCTGGACCTGTTGGAGGTTTATGCAGCACTAAGCATAGCACTACACGCCTGGAGCTTTTGGAGGTTTATGCAGCACTAAGCATAGCACTACACGCCTGGAGCTGTTGGAGGTTTATGCAGCACTAAGCATAGCA
Source organism: Arion vulgaris (assembly GCA_020796225.1). Classification (NCBI taxonomy): domain Eukaryota; kingdom Metazoa; phylum Mollusca; class Gastropoda; order Stylommatophora; family Arionidae; genus Arion; species Arion vulgaris. The sequence goes on along the minus strand of JADZMA010000058.1, from coordinate 9,898 downwards.
CTACACGCCTGGACCTGTTGGAGGTTTATGCAGCACTAAGCATAGCACTACACGCCTGGACCTGTTGGAGGTTTATGCAGCACTAAGCATAGCACTACACGCCTGGAGCTGTTGGAGGTTTATGCAGCACTAAGCATAGCACTACACGCCTGGAGCTGTTGGAGGTTTATGCAGCACTAAGCATAGCACTACACGCCTGGAGCTGTTGGAGGTTTATGCAGCACTAAGCATAGCACTACACGCCTGGACTGTTGAGTTTATGCGCACTAAGCATGACTACAGCCTGACTGTTGGAGGTTTATGCAGCACTAAGCATAGCACTACACGCCTGGAGCTGTTGGAGGTTTATGCAGCACTAAGCATAGCACTACACGCCTGGAGCTGTTGGAGGTTTATGCAGCACTAAGCATAGCACTACACGCCTGGAGCTGTTGGAGGTTTATGCACACTAAGCTAGCACTACACGCCTGGACCTGTTGGAGGTTTATGCAGCACTAAGCATAGCACTACACGCCTGGAGCTGTTGGAGGTTTATGCAGCACTAAGCATAGCACTACACGCCTGGAGCTGTTGGAGGTTTATGCAGCACTAAGCATAGCACTACACGCCTGGAGCTGTTGGAGGTTTATGCAGCACTAAGCATAGCACTACACGCCTGGACCTGTTGGAGGTTTATGCAGCACTAAGCATAGCACTACACGCCTGGACCTGTTGGAGGTTTATGCAGCACTAAGCATAGCACTACACGCCTGGAGCTGTTGGAGGTTTATGCAGCACTAAGCATAGCACTACACGCCTGGAGCTGTTGGAGGTTTATGCAGCACTAAGCATAGCACTACACGCCTGGAGCTGTTGGAGGTTTATGCAGCACTAAGCATAGCACTACACGCCTGGAGCTGTTGGAGGTTTATGCAGCACTAAGCATAGCACTACACGCCTGGAGCTGTTGGAGGTTTATGCAACACTAAGCATAGCACTACACGCCTGGAACTGTTGGAGGTTTATGCAGCACTAAGCATAGCACTACACGCCTGGAGCTGTTGGAGGTTTATGCAGCACTAAGCATAGCACTACACGCCTGGAGCTGTTGGAGGTTTATGCAGCACTAAGCATAGCACTACACGCCTGGACCTGTTGGAGGTTTATGCAGCACTAAGCATAGCACTACACGCCTGGAACTGTTGGAGGTTTATGCAGCACTAAGCATAGCACTACACGCCTGGAGCTGTTGGAGGTTTATGCAGCACTAAGCATAGCACTACACGCCTGGAACTGTTGGAGGTTTATGCAGCACTAAGCATAGCACTACACGCCTGGAGCTGTTGGAGGTTTATGCAGCACTAAGCATAGCACTACACGCCTGGAGCTGTTGGAGGTTTATGCAGCACTAAGCATAGCACTACACGCCTGGACCTGTTGGAGGTTTATGCAGCACTAAGCATAGCACTACACGCCTGGACCTGTTGGAGGTTTATGCAGCACTAAGCATAGCACTACACGCCTGGAGCTGTTGGAGGTTTATGCAGCACTAAGCATAGCACTACACGCCTGGAGCTGTTGGAGGTTTATGCAGCACTAAGCATAGCACTACACGCCTGGAGCATGTTGGAGGTTTATGCAGCACTAAGCTAGCACTCACGCCTGGAGCTGTGGAATTTTGCGCACTAACATAGCACTCACGCCTGGAGCTGTTGGAGGTTTATGCAGCACTAGCTGAGCACTCACGCCTGGAGCTGTGGAGTTTATGCAGCACTAGCATAGCACTACACGCCTGGAGCTGTTGGAGGTTTATGCAGCACTAAGCATAGCACTACACGCCTGGACCTGTTGGAGGTTTATGCAGCACTAAGCATAGCACTACACGCCTGGAGCTGTTGGAGGTTTATGCAGCACTAAGCATAGCACTACACGCCTGGACCTGTTGGAGGTTTATGCAGCACTAAGCATAGCACTACACGCCTGGAGCTGTTGGAGGTTTATGCAGCACTAAGCATAGCACTACACGCCTGGAGCTGTTGGAGGTTTATGCAGCACTAAGCATAGCACTACACGCCTGGAACTGTTGGAGGTTTATGCAGCACTAAGCATAGCACTACACGCCTGGACCTGTTGGAGGTTTATGCAGCACTAAGCATAGCACTACACGCCTGGAGCTGTTGGAGGTTTATGCAGCACTAAGCATAGCACTACACGCCTGGACCTGTTGGAGGTTTATGCAGCACTAAGCATAGCACTACACGCCTGGAGCTGTTGGAGGTTTATGCAGCACTAAGCATAGCACTACACGCCTGGAGCTGTTGGAGGTTTATGCAGCACTAAGCATAGCACTACACGCCTGGAGCTGTTGGAGGTTTATGCAGCACTAAGCATAGCACTACACGCCTGGACCTGTTGGAGGTTTATGCAGCACTAAGCATAGCACTACACGCCTGGAGCTGTTGGAGGTTTATGCAGCACTAAGCATAGCACTACACGCCTGGACCTGTTGGAGGTTTATCAGCACTAGCATAGCACTACACGCCTGGAGCTGTTGGAGGTTTCTGGGTTTAAAGAAAACTCGGATGCTCCCCTCAATGCTTTTTAGGAAAATGTGAAAATTCATAATTCCTGAGGTTTGAAGAAGAAGGGCGGCGTAGGACAGGTGAGACGAGAGCCTGGGAATTTAATGACCGAATGGCTCGTACAGTCGCCATGAAGCTATTCAGGTTAGTATGTTTCATTTATGCTCACAACATACAAAAATCCTTGGCCTTAACGTGAATTGAACACAGATCTCCCGTATGGGAGCCGCACTCTAGCTCACTGGGCCAATAATTCCATAAATAACAAATAAACAAGAAATATTTCTTTACGATCGCAGTCATAGACTGTTGTTAACCGTTCAGACGTTAACACTTTACTACCAAGTCACGCAGCATTCACCAGTTTACCAGCTCAATTTGGACATGTTCCACGGACTTTGTCACGATTTCTTTCAATATCAAAGCATTTCGAAATTTACGTTAACGCGTTCTAGTCGTTGACCACCACAAAAAAAAGAAAATTGTGCGTATTCTCTACAGGACTTAGCCGTCAATCACGATAAACGGTCGTTGATTTTCTAGGCACCACTTATATGTTCAATAATTTGTCATGATGGAAATGGGATAAAGGAAATTAATAGAAGAAAAGACATGGCTTTACAAATAATTAAACAACTAAAAATAGTATGGAACGGAACTGATAAGAAAACAAAGATCAGAATACTAGAAGCATGCATATTCCCAACAGTAACATATGGGTGTGAAGCTTGGACATTTAACAAGGCAGTCGAAAAACATATATGTGCTTTGAATATAAGTGTTACAGAAGAGTCCTCCGTATATCTTGGACACAGAAGAGAACAAATAGATCTATCAGAAAGAACTCAAAATCAAAGAAAACTGGCTGATGCTACAAATAAGAAAGAAAAAATTGAGGTATTTTGGACATATGAAAAGACACAAAAGGCTGGAGAAGACCATCGTGGAAAGAGGCATATCAGTAAAGAGTCGAAGAAGAAGACCACAGAAAAGATGGATTCAGGATGTAACTGATGGTTTGAACATGACGGCTGCAGAGGCGGAACATCTGGCCTATGAGAGAGAGAGAAAATGCAGAGGACTGTTGAGGTGGAAAAGTTCTGCTCAGGACAAGCTATTTGATGATGATGATGAATTTGTCCTTGCTTTCTGAACGGTCAAGCCTATTTTTAACATTCGTAAAATTTCAAAAGAACGAATTTTTTTGAAAACCAGTCAGCCTCTGAGCTATTCTAAAAATTACCAGTTTCTATTTGATTCTTTCACAGTCTGCTAGTTTGTGATGAATGTCTATTCATTCATCTATACAGCTACATTTTATTCATGATATTTCGTTTCATTCTAAGATAACTAAAGCTGGACTTGTTATACACCAACGAAGTGAGAACAGAATGAATAGAAATATATTCACCCACGGTGTTTTGTTAATGTACATTAGTTAAGATGATGATAGCAGAAAGCTATTCACGAGAGAGATGAAGTATCTACGCAGAATTCTGGGCGTAACAAGAAGATACCGGTTTAGAAATGAAGACATCAGGAATAAAGTGGGTACAACATCAGTACTGAACTTCATCAGAAACAACAAATTAAATGGTTCGGCCACATAAGCAGATTACCAAAGGACAGTGCGTCTCATAGAGCAATGTTACTCCGATACAGTAGATACAAAGAAAAAGACGGGCCACGCAAAAGTTGTAGCTCAGAGATAACAGAGGCAACGAAAAACCCTGTTTATGAAGTCCACACAAAAGCCCGTTCTAGAAATCTCTTCTTACCCTGAAGCGGTGGGTGAGTCAAATCAGGATTGGAAAAAAGAAAGAAAGACAATGCACAAAGACTCGCTCCCGGTGTTTCCTTTTTCGACCTGACGCTGAAAGGCAAAACCGGATTCGAGAATAGATAGTTAGAATGTGATAATAGGAAAACACAATTTCTATCTAAGATATATTCAACATTCCAACTCGAGACATGTTCAATGAAACAGATCTTTGAACAACACAAAGAAGGATCTGAACATTTTAGCTTCACATCCCTACGCTGCTACTGTAAATAAACATGTTCTTAGTATATGCAATAAGCTAAAGTAGATTTTGACCAGAGACGGACGTAAAAGGTAATAGGTAAAAAAAAAAAGAGGAAAATCTTGGATGGATCAGGCCGAGGGATGTATTCAACAGGTGTGTTCACTTGAAGACTGAACACGTTGAAGATTAGACACCAATGACAAGAGGAATCAATACACCTTTTTTGTGTATCAAACTTGATAAAAAATGCATACAAGACAACACAGTGGTCCTAGAGGCAGAAGTTCAAGCGTTAATTTCTAAGAGCGCATCTGAGAATTATGTAATCGTTTATACAGATGAGTCAGTGATTCTACATGTGCTTTCATTGCTCAGGTCGGAGGGAATGTTGCGAAGGAAATCAGTGGTGGTTTTGCCGCGATTACAAGCTGTCATGGCAGTAACTAAAGCGATGGTCAGCCTGAAGTCACATACTTTTATCCATGTATGTTTTCTCAGTGATTCAATGAGTATGCTCAGGAAGATCGAAACAGACTGGGCTCGGAGACCATAGATGAAGTCGCTGGGGAGGTCAATGATCAGTTTTATTCTTGTGCTAGTGCATGCAGGTGTAAGAGGAAACGAACGCGCCGATAGGCTTGCAGGTATGGCTGCTGTAAAAAGCTGGCGAAGAAAGGACCAGAATTCTAAGACAAATGTGGTGTAGCTAGACAAGAGTACTATGCTGGTAGCCAAAGAAGAATAGTAAACTAACATAGAACCGATGTCGTTAGTCGCCACATGCTGAGGGACATACTGAGGAGGAGATCGGAGCATTTATGGACTAATTGGTTCGATGTGCAGTGACGATGATACGACGACTAAACTAAACTAAGAAATAGCTCTTCTTCTTCTTCGAACGTTCCATATCGACCACTTGTTAACCACTCTTTGTGATTTGTATCATATCTAAGAGCGACTGTACGCCATTTATGCGCCTACAAGTAGGTCATAACATCCGATTATTGTGACGCTTTTTATTTACTAGGGTAGCTTCTCTAGGCCCTACCTAAGTCGCCACTTACGGCATGCATTGTAGGTTGCAGTGTTATTATTCTCTGCTCCGTTTGTGAGCCCCGGCAACAAACAGGTGAGAAGTAGCTCACATTTACATCAAATAATCACAACATGATTATGGTTGGACATAGAAAAAAACCTGGTCTAGAGAGAAAAAATGAAGAATGTTAGTTTTAATAAAACATACAGCTTAGAGTTTAGATCCATTCTCAACAAAATATAAATGAGTTTTTCTGTGACAATACAATTTAAAGAATAAAGAATAAAACAAAATTGTATCCATTGCTTAAAGCAATTTCTATTTTTGTTATCACAACTCAAAATGTTGGTTAAATTTGAAGAGGTCTTCATCTTCATCATCATCATCATCAAGTAGCTAGACACTTCCGGAACTTGGCTCCCATGACAGCAGTCCCCTGAAAACTCTCTATTCTGTGCCAGTTGACCGGTGTCAGCAGCAGTCATTCTCAGATAGTGAATGACATCTTGCTCCCATCATCTTCTTGGTCTTCTTCCAGGCATCATTCTCTCTAAAATGATCTTTTCTAGGCACTCATATTGTTTGATATTTCCGAAATATTTTATTTTCCTTGTTTTTATGTTCTTTAATAACTAACTCTCTTTGATATCAAGAAGAAAACAATCTGACCATCTTAAAGAAAATAGACACTTACTTGGATTTTTTCTGTGCTGGCGCTTTCTTTTGACCTGCGTAAATAAAGAAAGGTTATATTTACATTAAAATAGAAGCAGAAAATGGTTGATTGAATGATTGATTGATTGTTTGATTGCTTGCTGATTGATTGATTGATTGATTGATTGAACATTGCAAGATGAATAACTTGTACTCTTATCTCTTTTGTCTTGCTATTTTCTCTAATCCTGTTTTGCCACACAGCGTCAGGATAAAAAGAGATTTCTAGAACGGGCTTTTGTGTATGCTTTATAAATAGTGTTTTTCACCGTCTTGGTTATTTCTGAGGTCCACTGCCGAATGTATTGCTCAAATAGCGAACTCCGTAGCTCCTGCAACAGTTCTGGAGATCTTCAGAAAATAATGCGCTTGTACACATAATGTAACAGTGTGGTCTGTGCTGTTACAGTTCTACTGCTTCTACATCCTTACGCGACACTTCTACGTTATACACGATATATTTCTCACGACCAATGACTTCATAACATGCTTATACAGAAACACAATTAATACAAAGATAGTGTATCTATAATATAAGCAAATCAGTTTAATTAACTTTCTATTTATTTCATTTACCAATTCCCCTAACCAATTAACCAATAACAAGACTACCTGGAAAAAAAATAAGAATGTTACATCATCAATACAAGAAATCGCTTTGTTAAAATACAACAGTAATTATATTTGTATTAACTAATATATCTTCATGTGTAAAATGGTTAAATTGAATATTCACAGCCGCTTGGACAGAAAGAAAAGTTCCATATGACTGGCCAAATTACTATTATCTAGTACTAGTACTAAACTAGTACTAAAATACTATTATCAGTAATAGTCCCATTATGGAAAAATAAAGGCAATAAAAGAGAATGCGAAACATACAAAGGCATTTCACTATTAAGTCACACTGGTAAAATATACGCAAATATATTAGAACAGCGCATAAGACACATCGCTGACCCACAAATAAGCCCCTCTCAGTTTGGATTTAGAAGAGGAGTGGGTTGCACAGACGCTCTATTCACTCTGAGACAACAGAGTGAAAAAGCAATAGAATATAACAAAGAGCTACACTTATTATTCATCGCTCAAGAAAAGGCATTTGACAGAATAGATAGAAGTATCCTATGGGAAACATTAGAAAACTATGGGATCAAGGGACAACTGCTGGACAATATCAGAGCAATATACACAAATATCCACAGTGTGGTAAGAACAACAGACGGAATGACAGACTCCAACTGCTGGACAATATCAGAGCAATATACACAAATATCCATAGTGTGGTAAGAACAACAGACGGAATGACAGACTCATTTGAAACAAAATCAGGAGTAAGACAGGGTTGTGTGCTCTCACCTCTTCTCTTCAATATATATATATAGACAGAATAGTTAAAGAGGCACAGTGTGAAAAAGACCTTATTGACATAGACAATGATCACGACGACCAATTAAACAACCAAATCAACGAATTGCTTTTTGCGGACGACCAAAGTTTAATCTATGAAGATGAAGATCAGCTAAAACATCACATGAATTCATTGCTAATAGCATGTAAAAAGTACAACATGAAAGACAACAAACAAAAGACCGAGACCATGAAAATCAGCAGAACACCAAGCCAAGCAAACCTACAAATAGATAACACCAGAGTAAAGCAAGTTTCCGAATTCAAATATTTAGGCAGTATTTTTACAGAGGACGGAAAACTAGATAGAGAAACAGAGACAAGGTGGTAAATGCAATGACCTACCAGCTGGCACCATTACTACAACACCCAAAGATCAAGATGGGAGTGAAAAGACATGTAAAAGTATTTTCCTACCAACACTTTGTTACCAGTGCCAAACTTGGTCTCTTACAGCAACACATCACAGAAAGCTCACCACGTGTGAAATGAAATGCTTGAGGAAGGCAGTGGTAGTCACCAGGAAAGACAGACTAAGAAATGAGGACATCAGAAGCAGAGTGGGCATAACTTCATTCACCGAATACATCGAAAGACAACAAATGCAGTGGTTTGGACATAGTATTTGAGAATGAAATACAGCCAACCACCAATAACAGCATACAATAAAAAGAGATCGGGTACTAGATCTAAGGAAGACCAGAAAAGATGGATAGACAATATCAAGACCACACTACATAAACACGGATACAACACAACAAGGGCAACTCATCTAGCCCTAGAACGCAAATTAAAACTCCCATCTCTACGTTTAACGCCCGAGTGGTTACCGGGGCCCAAATTGGGGATGTAAAGAATATAACCACTGTTACCTGCCATGCATGTCGTAAGAGGCGACTAAGGTGGTTGGTCGTGGGGCTGGCTACCCCACACTGTAAAAATACTAGATGGCTACAGAAACTACAGCCAAGAAAATTCAAAGCTCGCCACCCGAGGAAGAAGGGACCCCAAGTAGAGGGACTCATGAAACGACCAGTGAAATTCGAAAGAAAATCGGGCTGCCGACTCACCTTCTTTCAACCCGTAAGATCTTCAGGATTGGCACCTGGAATGTCCGCACGATGTTCGAAACTGGGAAGACGGCACAGGTGGCACAGGAAATGAGGACATATGGACGGGCCATCCTGGGACTGGGCGAAACCAGATGGACAAATGCAGGACACACTAGACTTACAACGGGGGAATCATTACTGTACTCCGGAAGAGAGGAGGAAGACGCACCACACATGGAGGGAGTAGCATTGATGTTGGCCAAACAAGCACAAAAGTCATTAATTGAATGGGAGACGTTAGGACCAAGAATGACCCGGGCAACTTTCAAAACCTCCAATGTAAAAATTAAACTGAACATAGTCAATGCTACGCCCCAACAAATGACAGCAAGAACAAATAAAGAAGAGTTTTACAATAAGTTACAGGGTGTATTAGGTAAATTTAAAAGTAAGGATCTTACTATTTTGCTAGGAGATTTTAATGCAAAGATAGGCAGAGACAACTGGGGCTTCGAAGAAACCATGGGTAAACATGGACTAGGGGAAATAAATGAAAATGAAGAGATGTTCGTGGATCTTTGTGCAGCAAACCAGTTGGTTATAGGAGGTAGCCTCTTTCAGCACAAAAGAATCCACACAGCTAATGAGATATCACCAGACCACAGGACAGAAAACCAAATCGACCCACATCTGCATAACAGGGAAGTTCAGAAGGTCACTGTACGACGTAAAGTATATAGAGGAGCAGATGTGGCCTCTGATCACCACCTTGTTATAGCAAAGGTGCAAATGAAACTCAAGAGATTCATGACGACCATGCATGGTAACAGGGTGAGATACAATGTGGGACATCTGAAGGAGCAGAAGGGAAAGGATATATTTAGTGTCACGATTTCTAACAAATTAGAGGCCCTAGAAGTTGATGAAGGGAGTATTGAAGACCACTGGCATAAAGTTAAAGAAGCCTGGACTAGTACATGTGAAACTACCCTTGGAAAAAAGACACACCACCAAAGAATGGCTATCAGAGTCAACGTTAGATAAGATAACAGAGAGAAGAGGCAGAAAGGCTGACCTCTGTAATGGCAGAACAAGATC
>JADZMA010000057.1:0-90396 GCA_020796225.1 Arion vulgaris | reverse complement strand
AGTTGGGGGGAAGGAAACCTGTAAACATGGCCATGTAGAGATAGGGAAAAAGACGGGAACTTTTATGTAGAGATGGAGAAGGTAATAACTAGACTAAACATGACTATGTAGAGATGGAAAGGTAATAACTGACAAAAAACATGACTATGTAGAGATGGAGAAGGCTTAAGAGGTAACAACTAGACTAAACATGATTTATGTAAAGAGATGGAAATAACCTAGACTAAACATGGCTAGTGAGAGGAGAAGGTAACAACTAGCTAAACATGACTTGTAGAGATGGAAGGTAATAACTAGACTAAACATGACTTTAGAGATGGAGAAGGTAACAACTTGACTCAACATGGCTATGTAGAGATGGAGAAGGTAACAACAGACTAAACATGGCTTGTGAGATGGAGAAGGTATTGAAGGTAACAACTAGACTAAACATGACTTTGAGATGGAGAGGAAAACTAACTAAACATGACTATGAGAGAGGGAGAAGGTAAAAACTAGACTAAGCATGTCTGAGGAGATGGACTAGGTAACAACTAGACTAAACATGACTATGTAGAGGTGGAGAAGGTAACAACTAGACTAAACATGCGCTGTGAGAGATGGAGAAAGGTAATAACTAGACTAAACATGGCTATGTAGAGATGGAGAAGGTAATAACTAGACTAAACATGACTATGTAGAGATGGAGAAGGTAATAACTTGACTAAATATGGCTATGAGAGATGGAGAAGGTAACAACTTGACTCAACATGGCTATGTAGAGATGGAGAAGGTAAAACTAGACTAAAATGACTATGTAGAGATGGGAGAAGGTAAAACTTGACTCAACATGGCTATGTAGAGATGGAGAAGGTAACAACTTGACTCAACATGGCTATGTAGAGATGGAGAAGGTAACAACTAGACTAAACATGGCTATGTAGAGATGGAGAAGGTAACAACTAGACTAAACATGACTATGTAGAGATGGAGAAGGTAATAACTAGACTAAACATGACTATGTAGAGATGGAGAAGGTAACAACTAGACTAAACATGTCTATGTAGAGATGGAGAAGGTAACAACTAGACTAAACATGACTATGTAGAGATGGAGAAGATAATAACTAGACTAAACATGACTATGTAGAGATGGAGAAGGTATTGAAGGTATCACAAAAACAGTAATTCTACACATATTTTCATGTCTCCTCAATTTGAATATTTTGAAATATGCAGACCTTATTCAGTGGATGGTGTTTCCATATAACTGAACTAATAATAATACTCTTGAAGAGAATTTTGTATAAAGAACATTTGATGTTATCTGTTGACCAAAGAAAGAGAAGAAAGTTTGTATTTGATAATTGTTCTTACAGCAAGGTCAAGATTACAATTGGTCAAGAGATGGAGATGGAACAAATGGAAGACCCTATTCCATCATGGTATTTCAACTTATTATGATTGTTTTTATGTTAGCACTTTCATTTGTGTTGATGTCTTTGTCATGCCATGATAGCACTTTCATGTGTGTTCATGTCTTGTCATGCCCTCCCTTCCTCATATCCTATAGTTGAGATATGTGTATATAATATATATATATATATATATATATATATATATATATATATATATATATATATATATATATATATATATATATATATATATATATACACATGATTGTAATGTGACAGTCTTGGATGTAACTAGCGATAACATCAAGAACAATTTCCAAAGTGAAGAATGAGGAAAGAAGTATTGAAAGAGACATATAGAAATATTTTGAACATACACCAACACAACAGTACATTTGGAAAACCATCATAGATGATAAGTGTTGAAAGAGTCAAAGAAGGAAGCAGTACTATTTGTGAGATAGACAATATTAATGGATAGGCAAATAAAAATTTGTTTGTTTCTCAGTATACCACCACCACCACAAACATCATGATAGTAGAATATTCTAGAGTTGTGTAAACAGTTCATATACCACATACCACAACATGATAGCAGAATATTCTAGAGTTGTGTAAACAGTTCATATACCAACATCATGATAGCAGACCATTCTAGAGTTGTGTAAACAGTTCATATACCATCATGATAGCAGAACATTCTAGAGTTGTGTAAACAGTTCATATACCAACATCATGATAGCAGAACATTCTAGAGTTGTGTAAACAGTTCATATACCAACATCATGATAGCAGAACATTCTAGAGTTGTGTAAACAGTTCATATACCAACATCATGATAGCAGAACATTCTAGAGTTGTGTAAACAGTTCATATACCAACATCATGATAGCAGAACATTCTAGAGTTGTAAACGGTTCATATACCAACATCATGATAGCAGAACATTCTAGAGTTGTGTAAACAGTTCATATACCAACATCATGACATCAACAGTTCATATACCAACATCATGATGTCAATGTTCATATATTGTTATAGAGGCAGTACTTATCTGCTCTCCTCCATATTTTGATTTCATAATTGAAGACACTAATAATTGATCACATGAGCCTTGAGTATTGCTTGAGATATGTGTCCCTGTGACATTATGATGAGGCAATGACTGCTAGTCATGTCAGTGTGTCCGATCCAATCATATCTGATCAGTAACCACTGTTCCTGTACTCCCAACAAGAAAACACATACACAGTGAAATGTATAATTTCTTGAGAAAACACATACATAGTGAAATGTATAATTTCTTGAGAAAACACATACGTAGTGAAATGTATAATTTCTTGAGAAAACTCATACACAGTGAAATGTATAATTATAATTTCTTGAGAAAACACATACGTAGTGAAATGTATAATTTCTTGAGAAAACACATACACAGTGAAATGTATAATTGTAATTTCTTGAGAAAACACATACGTAGTGAAATGTATAATTTCTTGATAAAACATAAAATGTTTTGTGTTCAACAAAAACTGAGAATCAGTTCATTTATCTGAAACTGTCAGCCATCTGTAAACCACTGCACAACATGCTTCAGTCTTTGGCTCAAATTACATACAAATCACATATAAATTACGTACACATTACATATGATGCTCAGTCATCACGGTGATGATGACCACACAAATTTTCATCCAAGGGAATGTAGTTGCGCTATGTTTGTGTATGCGTAGATGACTAGTGAGCCCGATACGGGCTTGAAATGTTCTTGTACAGTGTGGCAAGGTATACTTGCACTTGTGGAAGTTTACTGCCTTTCTGTTTTGAGGTTTTGTTCCATCCGCGTTCTACCTGCCTCGCAGGCCTAGGAACCGTGTCGAAGAAGTGTTCGCCAGGCTGATCTGTCTTGAGCAACATTCTCCAGTTGTTGACATCTATGCCAAAAGATTTCATCGAGTTCTTGAGTGTATCTTGAATCGCTTTTCTGGTCCCTTGTGAGCGTTATCACTATGCAGCTCACCAAAAATTCATTACATATAAATCGCATACAAATCACATATAAATTATGTACACATTACTTATAAATCACATACAAATCACATTTAAATTACGTACACATTACATACAAATCGCATACAAATCACATTTAAATTACGCATACATTACTTATAAATCACATACAAATCACATTTAAATTACGATACATTACTTATAAATCACATACAAATCACATTTAAATTACTATACATTACTTATAAATCACAGTTACAAATAATCTGGTTATACACTTAATTCACTTAATCTACCCAAACTAGACAGTCAGCTTAAGATCTGTCAGGTTTTCCCAAAGCTTTGTTTTCAGGTTGGCTGAGTGTAGCCACATGTTGCTTCTCTGCTTACACAGTACAATCTTGCAAGATGCTTTTATGTGTCTGCTTCTCCTGTTGACACTGGCAGAGAGCTTCTTGACTTACTCCTAGTCTATGTATGTGTTTGTTGACACTGGCAGAGAGCTTTTGACTTACTCTTAGTCTATGTGTGTGTCTGCTGACACTGCAGAGAGCTTCTTGACTTACTCCTAGTCTATGTGTGTGTCTGTTGACACTGGCAGAGAGCTTCTGACTTACTCTAGTCTATGTGTGTGTCTGTTGACACTGGCAGAAGCTCTTGATTTACTCCTAGTCTATGTGTGTGTCTGTTGACACTGGCAGAGAGCTTCTTGACTTACTCCTAGTCTATGTATGTGTCTGCTCTGCCTGTTAACACTGGCAGACAGCTATTTGACTTATTCCTAGTCTATGTAAATGTCTGTTGAATCTGCAGTGTCCAGTAAGTAGGTGAAATATAATAGCCTGGTCTGTTCTGCAGAGATATTGGAGAAAGTATTTTCTCATAATCATATCCAGTGTTTTGTCTTCCAGTTACTGCAGATTTTCTCATAATCATATCCAGTTTATCTTCCAGTCTACTGCAGATTTTCTCTAATCATATCCAGTGTTTGTCTTCCAGTCTACTGCAGATTTTCATAATCATATCCATTGTTTGTCTTCCAGTCTATTGCAGATTTTCTCATAATCATATCCAGTGTTTGTCTTCCAGTCTACTACAGATTTTCTCACAATCATATCCAGTGTTTGTCTTCCAGTCTACTACAGATTTTCTCATAATCATATCCAATGTTTGTCTTCCAGTCTACTGCAGATGCTATTTGATGTGAGTTGTGACATCCTTGAAAAGACAGGTGTTGGTCTTGGGGGACTGCAAATTCATGTTCCCAATATCTGCTTTCTAAGCTGTCCTATCAGTTTGTTATTCTATGCAAAAATGTATATCTAGCTTAGTACATTCACTGCCATGTCTCTATAGGACCTCTACTTATACATTCACTGCCATGTCTCTATAGGATTTCAGTTAGTACATTCACTGCCATGTCTCTATAGGACCCTGCTTATACATTCACTGCCATGTCTCTATAGGATTTCTACTTAGTACATTCACTGCCATGTCTCTATAGGATTTCTACTTAGTACATTCACTGCCATGTCTCTATAGGATTTCTACTTATAGTCTGTCCATTAATTCGTGAGCACGCTTGAAATTGATTTTCTCGAAAACTACCTGTTGGATCTCAGTGTTTTTTTGCAAGCAGCCTTAGAATATCCATGACGCTAGAGAAATATTTTTTCCAAGAAAATTTGATGTAGTTTGAAATATTTCTTCTTCAGGTTATATTAAAAATCAACCTCACCGGATTGTACACAATAGTAACAGATCTACGGTACACAGACGCGTTGTTCTAAAAAATACATTATGGTAACATAGAAATATCGTGAGTATACAACAATTTCACGAAACCAGCACCTAACCCAGTCGACTTTGAACGCGGAAAGCATATGACGTTATAATTGGGATACTGTTGTATAGTTATAGGTGTATCTCGCTATTTTGTATGAAGCTATTAATTCATATTTGTTGGTTTATCAAAACTGACATTGATATCACATTCATAATGAGTCTGAAGGCACATTTATAACAATGCAGAAGGTTACAGTTTTCTATACCAACATTTCCCGTAGGGAATCTAAGAGAGGTCATCTATATTATGTATTCATAACCCTGAGAAAGAACAATTGACGACTTTGACATAGATGTCATAAGACGGAGCTCTTGAAAATGTTTGCGATGACAAATCAACTTGTTACTCTCAGGAAACTGAAATTAAAACTGCAATCAGATTGCAGCATAGACATTTCTAAAGTACTCTATGAAAATTGTAAGAGCCATGCTCACCTTCAGAAAAACTATAGGCGTGTGGAATATTATTTAGAAAAGCCACATTTAATTGTTGCCCAAGTAAATACTGAGGCAGATCCGCGGAGTTGGAGGCAAGACTATGATATTGTATATTTGGGCGAATCCGGTCAATGCTCACCACACCAATGCTAAAGAATGGAATCAGTAAAACGGTGAACAGAAAAGAAAATACCACAGCAAAGGCAGCGATATAATAACACATTGCAGGAAGCAGGAAGAAGGTTCTGTCCATGACGCTGACTTATTTTTCCAATCAAAAGTACCTGAGTAGGACTACCACACAGAAATGAATGGACATATTTTCAGGCACTGGATGGAGAAAGATCTAATTCTAAACAGACCATCATGTTTGGTAATGGATAATGCATCCTATCACAACGCAGTATCAGCGGAAGACAAAGTACCAACTGCATCAAATACAAAAGATCAAATTAGGACTTGGCTTGCTAAGGAAAATGTCAGCTTCCATGATACATATTTGAAACCCGAGTTGTTGCACCTGGTGAGGATGACAAAAAAGACAAAGGTGTTTCATATTGACAAAATCATTATGGGAAAACGGCCACACGCCTTTGCGATCTACCTCCATATCATGCTCACCAATCTGATAGAGCTTGTCTGGGCTAAGAAAAGGCAAGGCCGAACAGAACAGGACGCTTAAAATGTGTGATGTTGAAGTTCTGACACGTGAGTCCCCCTCAATGATAGACATGCAGTTCTGGAAGAAGTGTGTTGAACATGTGCTCCGAGAGGAAGACGAGTACTGCACCGAGATGGATTACAATTTGTCCAGCCAGTAACAATTATCAACTTCATGGAATCGTCAGATTCGGGATGATACAAATCATATTTTGATTACAGACTGAGAAATAGCAACGATACATTTCCATATCCAAATGCGTTACCATCATACAATTTGTGGTGAAGTTAAGACACCCTGGGGTCTAATGGTGACCAAGGGGAGGACTAACTGTTGCATATTGTATCCAAGTTCACGATTGCACATAAAGGGCAACACACTTAATTACTTGACCTATCAAGTTAATATGGAGATACACCTATGAATAGAATTGACATGGACAAATTCTAGGGATACTGTAAAATCTAAAATTTGAGCCCCGTATTTGCAATTGTCATAAAGATCAAAGGAATTCGCCGATGTGCAAAATCCATAGCATCTATGGACTACTAGTTAGCTTTATTTTAGCGTCATGGATATTCTAAGGCTGCATGCAAAAATCACTGAGATCCAACAGGTAGTTTTCGAGAAAATCAATTTCAAACGTGCTCCACGAATTAATGGACAGACTATAGTACATTCACTGCCATGTCTCTATAGGACCACTACTTAGTACATTCACTGCCATGTCTCTATAGGTTGTAGACCTCTACTTAGTACATTCACTGCCATGTCTCTATAGGACCTCTACTTAGTACATTCACTGCCATGTCTCTATAGGATTTCTAGTTAGTACATTCACTGCCATGTCTCTATAGGACTTCTACTTAGTACATTCACTTATTGCTTAGTTTACATTCTTCTATCATGTTTACATTGTTCATTGTTTAGTTTAATCAAATGTGTTACTCTCCTCCTTCTTCTCCTTCTAGGACAAAAGACTGATCATCATGTTAAGCAACTGCAACCATACACTGAACGTAGTCATTCCACGTATTGTTGACAACTTGACTAAACATGGCTATGTAGAGATGGAGAAGGCATTGAAGGTAACAACTAGATTAAACATGGCTATGTAGAGATGGACTAGGTAACAACTAGACTAAACATGGCTATGTAGAGATGGAGAAGGTAACAACTAGACTAAATATGGCTATGTAGAGATGGACTAGGTAACAACTAGACTAAACATGACTATGTAGAGATGGAGAAGGTAACAACTAGACTAAACATGACTATGTAGAGATGGAGAAGGTAACAACTAGACTAAACATGACTATGTAGAGATGAACTAGGTAACAACTAGACTAAAAATGTCTATGTAGAGATGGAGAAGGTAACAACTAGACTAAACATGGCTGTGTAGAGATGGAGAAGATAACAACTAGACTAAACATGACTATGTAGAGATGGAGAAGGTAACAACTAGACTAAACATGTCTATGTAGAGATGGACTAGGTAACAACTAGACTAAACATGACTATGTAGAGGTGGAGAAGGTAACAACTAGACTAAACATGACTATGTAGAGATGGACTAGGTAACAACTAGACTAAACATGACTATGTAGAGGTGGAGAAGATAACAACTAGACTAAACATGACTATGTAGAGATGGAGAAGGTATTGAAGGTATCACAAAAACAGTAATTCTACACATATTTTCATGTCTCCTCAATTTGAATATTTTGAAATATGCAGACCTTATTCAGTGGATGATGTCTCCATATAACTGAACTAATAATAATACTCTTTAAGAGAATGTTGTAGAAAGAACATTTGATGTTATCTGTTGACCAAAGAAAGAGATTATCAGATTGTCAAGATGACAACTTTCAGTAGGTTCAAGCTGGCATTAAGAAGAACTTTTCTATTTAGTAAGAACTTTCATATTCAGTAAGAACTTTCATATTCAGTAAGCTTCCCTATTCAATAAGAACTTTCATATTCAGTAAGAACTTTCATATTCAGTAAGTTTAGTTTAGTTTAGTCGTCGGATCACCATCACTGCACGTCGAACAAATTAGTCCATAAGTGCTCCGATCTCTCCTCAGTATGTCCATCAGCATGTGGCGACTAACGACACCGGTTCTTTGTTGGTTTACAATTCTTCTTTGTCTGCCAGCATAGCGTTCTTGTCGAGCTACACCACACTTAACTTTGAGTTCTTGCAGTCTGGTTAGTGTTGTGGATTCACCGCATATGTGAATCATGTACGCCCTCTCTCCCTTAAGGAATTTATAATATCAGCCTGGTCCATTGCTCGTCCGCTTTGGACAGCAGCCATACCTGCAAGCCTATCCCATGTTCATTCCCTTACACCTGCATGCCCTCGCACAAAAATAAAACTGATCTTTGTCAGCTTAGACCTCCCCAGCGATTCTATCAAATGTCTCCTAGCCCATCCTGTTTCAATCTTCCTGAGCATACTCATTGAGTCACTGAGAAAACATGCATGGATAAAAGTCTGTGATTCTAGCCAAATCATCACTTTGGTAACCGCCATGATTTCCATAGTGAGACTGCTCGTAGTCACGGCAAAACCACCACTGTCTTCCTTCACAACATCACCTCCGACCTGAGCAGTGAAAGCCCACGAGCTCCGCACATGTCGAATCACCGAACCATCCGTATAAATGATTACATCATGCTCAGATGCGTTCTCAGAAATTAATGCCTGAACCTCTGCCTCCACAACAAGTGGGTTGTGTTGCCTGCATTCTTTATCAAGTTCGATGCATACAGAAAAGGATGTAGCGATTCCTGTTTGCACTGGTATCCATTCTTCACCGGGATCAATGTCTTCAAGTGTACACACCTGTTCAATACAGTCCTCGGCCTGACCCATCCAAGATTTTCCTCTTTTTAACCTATTTCCTTTTGTCTCTTTATTTCCAAGTGCAGAGGATGTTGTGTGTCAGCATTGACTCCAAGGTATGCTCGTGCACGGCTCATCAGTATTCTATACTCCATAGTAGGATAGTCAAGGAGATAGCGCATCGCCCTGCACGACGTGTCTTTAGTGCAACCAAGTATAATGCGATCGCCTCGTTCTGTATTCTTTCCAGTCGTTCTATCTGACTATGACTGAGAGTCAGGATCGCCAGCGCATACTCAAGCACAGAAAGGACAAGACCCTGGTATAAAAGACAAAGATGGCGCTGTTCACAATCCGCCGCAGCCATTACCCTCATCGCCAGCAAACCTTTCCTCGCCTTCATTATCACATGAGCTATGTGTTCCGTAAAAGCTAGACTATGATCAAAACGCAGCCCCAGGTATTTCATATACTGAGATCGCTCCACCACCTCTGAACACAAACCACAGATGGTGTTGGAGTGTTGACGATGTGGTTGTTTAAAGAGAACCATGTCACTGCTGCTTTTGTGGGGTTGACCAATGCTCCTGCTTCAACGCACCATCTACCTATGCGGTCGAGTTCTGACTGAAGTTCCTCCACAAGCTGTTCTCTATCCTTGCCCTGACGATCACCAACACATCATCTGCATATGACATTGTCCTTCCTCTACCCGTGATCTGCTCTTTTGTGATGCTCACAGTATAGGCATTGAACAACACCGGAGATAATGGTGACCCTTGTGGTAAACCAGGGTGGATTGTTGTTAGTGATGACGCCCAACTGCCACATTTAAACACTATCTTTCGCTGGAAGAGGGTCGCAAAGATCCAATTGAGGAGGAATGGGCTGATATTGAGTTCAGTCAGCTGCACCATTAAAAATGCAACGCACTCTATTATAGGCATCTTCAAGGTCAATTGCAGCAGCACATGTCTCAATGCCCGAGTGAAAACCCTCATAGACATCGTAGGCGAACACCGCTGCGTTACGCCATGTCTCTCTATATGGACGGTACCCTCCAAGGGTGGGTAGAAGGAGACGTAACCCCTCTAGTTGGCAGGATATTTTCCTGGCAATTATTTTCTCCAGCAACTTGCCTATTGTATTCTGCATGGTGATTACCCGATAGCCCTGAATTTTTTTGTGGTCTTTGCCAGGCTTCGGCAGAGGTACCAGGTAGCTGTGCAACCATTCTTCATTGAATTGCAAATCGTAATGCTTTTGTTAGATGCCAGCAGTTCTTCCCACTCCCCATCAGACAACCCGCCAATGTCACCATAATGTATGCCATCTGGACCAGGTGCACTGTTTTTGCTCTCCGTACAGCATCCTTGATTTCCGTCACCAAATCATCTACATCTAATTCCTGGTTCTTACATTTAGCTGCAATGGATTGTCTTGCAGTGTTTAGCCTACAATGTCTTTCTGGTCACTCTGCTCTAAATAGCGCGCAAACAGAGCCCTACCCTTGTTTTCATCTGTCCTCTGCCAGGTAAGATCCAAGCTCTGGAAATCAATAACACACCGATTCTTTACTGTACCATTCATACTTCTGTGTAATCGCCAGAACAGATTCAACGATTTGTCATTGCCCACACGTTGACAGAACTCAGCCCACTTCTCACTTTTACCATCCTTGCAAGAGCTTTGAAACACCCTGTTTTATTATTCATTTCTTGTTTCAACTGCAAGATGTCAGCAGGATGGGTAGTTCCATTTTTCCTGGCAGTTTGCCACCTCCTAACAGCACAACGTGTCTATCCTCGCTTCTCACCTCGTCATCCCACCATGGTGGCTGTTCCTAATGTTTACTACTGTTGGTGTGCTTGCCTCGTTGACACCTTATTCTACTGACAACGCTCTTGCCCTGTGGTGTCGTACTGGAAAGAGTGCGTTACTGGCCTGTGTTGTTTTGATCTACCTTTGTTCACCAGTATGATGCACGGAAGGTGGTCACTGCCATGGTACCCTAAAATCCCCCATCTGCACACAGCAGTGAGTGTAGGGGATACAAGTGCCAAATCAATAACACTATCCTCATCTCCTGGGCGACTCGAAATACTAGTGACAATCATATTCAGTAAGAACTTTCATATTCAATAAGAACTTTCATATTCAGTAAGAACTTTCATATTCAGTAAGCTTCCCTATTCAATAAGAATTTTCATATTCAGTAAGAACTTTCATGATAGTCTATTTCAAATTGAAGTCTATTTCTATTGCAAAATTATTTCAGCTGAATAAGAAAGATCACTTGCTCCTGCAGGGCCACTGGTGAAATGAAATAAGATTATGAGGTAGCCCAGGGTCAGTGAGCTGACGCTAACCAAACCCCTACTCTACTTCCTCTCTGCGGCACTGGCAACAGATTGCTACACTGTAGTCTGACATAGTGGATGTGGTTTGATAGGAAACTATCATGCGATTAGATAGTAGTGTAAGAACACCTGCAAAAGGTATAAAGTTGTTTGCACAACCAACAAGCAGAAACTTAGAGTAGATGTGCCTACACAAGTTTCTTGGCACAACAGACAAGCAGAAACTCAAGAGTAGATGTGCCTACACAAGTCTCTTAGCACAACAGACAAGTAGAAACTCAGAGTATATGCGCCTACACAAGTCTCTTGACACAACAGACAAGCAGAAACTCAGAGTATATGCGCCTACACAAGTTTCTTGACACAACAGAAAAGCAGAAACTCAGAGTATATGCGCCTACACAAGTTTCTTGGCACAACAGACAAGCAGAAACTCAGAGTGGATGGAGAGTCTGCTCATCTGTTGTGTCAGGAGACTTGTGTATACGCATCCAATCTGAGATTCTGCTATTCTGAGTGTGTACATATCTCATGCCATTGGCAGCCGCAGTTACACTACTACCTAATTGCATTGTAACTCCCTTTTGATCCCTACTCCATTTGCCAGACTAAATGGCAGCAATAGGTTTCCAGGGCAACCACATGGAGGTTGAGGAGAGTCTTGTTTCCATGGCAACCACATGGAGGTTGAGGAGAGTCTTGTTTCCAGGGCTACCACATGGAGGTTGAGGAGAGTCTTGTTTCCAGGACTACCACATGGAGGTTGAGGAGAGTCTTGTTTCCAGGGCTACCACATGGAGATTGAGGAGAGTCTTGGTCAGTGCCAGCTCACAGATCCTGTTGCAGCTTTGTCACTTTATTTTATTGCTCCCATGAGCCCTGCTATCAGTATGATGCCTGATAAACCACATAAATTGAGATATGGCTGGCTTGCAGTTCTGTTAATTCTCTCTTCTTCATTGCAGAGCGCCAGCACAAATTCATGCCATCTGTACTGAGAAAGCATAACCTCTGTTCTAGTCTGTACTCGCAGAGCTTAACCTTCTGCCTAATAACTAATATGAATAGATGTAAGTCTTTATACTAATAATTATCAGACACTTGATATTCCAAGTCCCACCTAATTTCTCCTGTTTAGACTGCTCAATTCTCTATACTAATAATTATCAGACACTTGATATTCCAAGTTCCACCTAATTTCTAGGCTGCTCAATTCTCTATACTAATAATTGTCAGACACTTGATATTCCAAGTTCCTCCTAATTTCTAGACTGCTCAATTCTCTATAAAACACGTAATCACAAAGTACTGTAGTTTTACAAATTACAAAAACAATGACAAAATACACCAAGCTTTCGACCAACAAGGCCTTTATCAATCTTTGTGATTACGTGTTTTGCCAATCAAATAGTTTGACTGCAGTCTCATCTATTTTATGAATATTTCAATTCTCTATACTAATAATTGTCAGACACTTGATATTCCAAGTTCCTCCTAATTTCTAGGCTGCTCAAGACACATATAAAGACCTGGATCAGCGTCTTTTTGCAAGCTATATAGAACAAAAGGCAGATCCGATCATTGGAGCCATGGAACCTAACATGTATCGTGGAGGTTTCAACTGGAAGACATGGAACAATCCAGTTGGTGTTTCCAACTACCTGAAAGAGATTATCACAAGCATCATAGAAGTTCATGCAGAGGTTAGTTCTTTAAATAGAAGTTCATGCACTAATTGTTGGTTGTTGTTGGTTACTGAACTGATGTCATTGCACTCCCGGCAGACCCATAGGTGCTCAGTCTCCCCCAACATATATCGAAGAGTACGCATACTGATGGTTCCCGTGGCTCGCTGATTAAACACACCTCTCACTCAACCTTTCAGGCATCCAGTTCGACCTGCACAACCGGTAACTTCAAACTGCCTAAATCGCTTGACTATGTCTCTTGTCCGAAGTAACCCGCATATATGCCTTGGTTTGGGCGATTGCATGATGGAAGTGTAGTGACAGAAGGCCAAGCATATATCTCATTTTCACAATTGGGGTATCTCTAGTGCAGCCCAGGACTATACGCATACCTTCATTCTGAACCTGCTCGAGTCGTTCACATTGTGATCTTGATAGCGTAAGAATGCAGAGTCCGTAATCCACCACAGACATTACCAGTAGATCGAACAAAAGGACAAGCAGTCTCTGCTCAAGGTGTGCGGCTACCATAACTTGAGAGCCGCAAGACCACGCTTGCAACGTTGTATCGTCTGTTCAACATGGTCTTTGAAAGATAGACTACGATCAAAGCTTATTCCAAGATAGCGCAGGCTGTCTCTGCGCTCGATGGTATGTTCATCAAAGATTACACGGGGTAGATCAGCCTTGACTATGTGATTATTCAACGAGCACCACAACATACACGCTTTTTCAGGATTGACCTGAGAGCAAGACTCTCACACCAACCCGAGATGGTATGCAATGTTTTCTGAATGTCCTCAACCATCTTTCGTCTTTCTGACCCAGTTTTATATATTACGATATCATCTGAAAATGTCAATGTCCAACACAACCGTTGCTGAATTTTAGCTACATTCTTCTTCTTCTTTCTCCAATCCTGTTTGCCTCACAGCGTCAGGTCAAGAAACTGTTTGCCTCACAGCGGCAGGTCAAGAAGAGATTTCTAAAACTGTTTGCCTCACAGCGTCAGGTCAAGAAGAGATTTCTAAAACTGTTTGCCTCACAGCGTCAGGTCAAGAAGAGATTTCTAAAACGGGCCCTTATATGCGCCTGTAGATAGTCCCTTTCGCGCTCTGTTATCTCTGAGGTCCATATTTTGCGTGCCGACCTTTGCTTTGTACCCATTGTATCGGAGCAGCATTGCTTTTGAGGTGCACTGTATGTTGGTAATCTGCTTACGTGGCCGAACCATTTAATTTGTTTTTCTTGATGAAGTTTAGTACTGATGTTGTACCCACTTTTTCCTGATGTCTTCATTTATCAACCGGTCTCTTCTTGTTACACCCAGCATTCTGCATAGACACTTCATCTCTGTCGTGACTAGTTTTCTTCTATCATTTGTTGTCAGTGTCCAGGTTTGGCACTGAAAAAGAAATTCATTTAAGAGTTCTCCAAGGTTGTTTCTTGCTGTGTTAGCTATTTTGCAGATGTGGTCAATATACGTGATGAACAGCAGCAAGGATAGTACGCAACCTTGTCTTACTACTGACCCTACATGAAACTTTTCTGATAATCCTGTGTTTGTTCTAATCGTACATTGGCTTTCTGTATAAAGGCTCTTGCAAAGGTTGGTTAGGTGGTCATTAACCCCATAGGTTGTTAGTATTTTCCACAACTTGTGCCTATCCACGCGGTCGAACGCTTTTCCTGATCTACAAATGCAACGTGTAGGTGTTTGTCGGATTCGACAGTCCTTTCTACTAACTGCTTGAGGGCGAATATTGCGCCTGTACAGCTTTTGTTCTTCCTGAATTCCATTTGGGAATCATTAAGCTGTGGCTCGATGATGTGGCGGAGCCTTCCAGTGTGGCTCAGTAGCGCTATACCTCTATACTTTGTACAGCCCATCTTGCTACCTTTCTTCTTCCAGATGGGAACAATTGTTGCATTCCTCCAGTTTTCTGGTGTTTCTTGTGTGATCCAGACTTGGTTGAATAGTCTATGGAGCCAGCTGATTCCTACCTCTTTAGTTGCTTTGATTAGGTCGGCGGGATATTGTCTGGGCCTGGTGTTTTGTTAGGTGGAGCCATATTTACAACATTTCTAATCTCTGATAGTGTTATGCTTGGTTCTACTTCTGAAGTTATGTTTACTGTGTGTTCTTGAGTGTTCAGTTGGTCCTCTTGTTGTAGGTTAGGAAGTTCATTAAAGTATTGTCACCATCTGTTCATTATCATTTTTGGATCATTAAGAACTGGGCCAATTTCATTGTTAATAATTTCAGTTGGGTCATATTGTTCTTGTCTTTCCGCATGGCTTTAATTTTCTTGTAGAAATATCTTGTTGAATTTTTGTAGTCTGAATTTAACGTTTCGCCATAATCTTGCCATGCTTGTATTTTAGACTTCTTTATTATCTCCTTGGCTTATTTTCTAGCTGTTCTATACTCAGTTAGGTCGTTTTGGTGTTTGTTTTTTGCCCATATGTTGTATCTGCGTTTTTTCTCCTTTCATCATCATCAGGTGCCGTCTCCACATCGAAGGTTGGCTGCAATGAATCTCCAGCATCCTCTGTCTTTCGCCTTGGTGTTGCGCACTGCCAGACTGTAACCTGTCCATTTCTTAAAGTTTCCCTCCCACTTATCTCTCGGTCTTCCTCTTGCTCTTCTCCCCTCAACTTTCCCTCTAGTAAATGTTTTATCATGGTGTCATGCCTTTTTATGTGCCCAAAATACTTTACTTGTCTGAATTTTATTTCTCTTAATAATTGTTTCTTCATGCCTAGTTTTCCTAAAACTTGTTTATTTGTCTGTTTTTCTGTCCATGAAACTCTGCTTATTCTTCTATATATCCACATCTCAAATGCATCAATTCTGTCTTCTAACTGCTTGTTCATTGTCCATGTTTCGAGCCATACATTAATATAGGATATATATAGCATTTGATCATTCTAATTTTTAGCCTGTTTGTGATTTGTTTGGATGTCAGTAACTTTCTCATACTATTGAAATTATCCTTGGCCATTCCTATTCTCTTTTTAATTTCAGTTATACATCTGCCATCATCTGTTATCATCTGACCGAGATAGGAGTAGCTTTTTACTTGATGTAGTAATTCTCCGTGTATTTTTATATTCATTTTAGGTTTTTCCATTTCCTTGTTGATTACCATAGTTTTTGTTTTCTGTATGTTAATGTCTAATCCATATTCCTTGCTAGTTCTGTCCAATTGGTCCACTAATTCTTGTAGATCTTGTTCATTTTCTGCTACCAATACTGTGTCATCTGCATATCTTAAGTTATTTATTATTTTTCCATTGATCTTGAGTCCTGGCATTCCTCTAGTTGTTTGAAGATTTTCTCTGTGTAGATGTTAAATAGGCTTGGTGACAGTATGCATCCTTGTCTCCTCTCTCTTTATGTCTATGTATGGAGAGTAGCTATTTTCATATTTTATTATTGCTGTCTGTTCCCAGTATATGTTACTTATTAGTCTGATATCATCCCCATCTAGGCCTATTTCTTGTAGACATATGATTAGCTTTTCATGTTGGACTCTGTCAAAGCTTTGCTATAATCGATGAAACACAAGTAGATACTTTTTGCACTTCTATATACTTGTCAGCGAGTAGTCTTATACAAAGTATTGCCTCTCTTGTTCCTCTGTTCTTTCTAAAGCCAAACTGTTCTTCTCCTACTTCTATGTCTATCTTGTTTTTAATTCTTTCATGTATGATCTTGAGTGGTATTTTTGTTATGTGGCTCATCAGGCTAATTGTCCTATAGTCTGTGCACTCCTGTGCTTTGGGCTTTTTGGGTAGTGGTATGAATACTGATGTCTTCAAGTCTCTTGGTATATATCCTGTGTTATATATATATCATTGCACAAATCTGTAATAGTTGAAATACCAAATCCTCTAAGAGGTTAACATTTCCACAGTAATATTGTCCAATCCTGCAGCCTTTCCTCGTTTCATTGTTTCGATTGCTCTTACAACTTCAAATTTTAATATTCTTGGGCTGTCATTGCACTTTATACTGTGTTTACTGCTTCTTTGATCATCAAATAGAGCCGTTACATATTCTGTCCATCTTGTCAATATTTCTGTTTTATCAAACAAAAGTTGGTTGTTGTTGTTTTTGATACATCCTCCACTTTTACAGTATTTTTCTTACTTGTCATTTGTCTTATTTCTCTGTGCATATCTCTAGTCCTGTGTTTTTCTGCCATATCTTCTATTTCCTTGCATTTTGTTTCTAACCAGTTTACTTTGTGGTTCTGCACATGTTACATATTTCGTTGTCTAAAATTGTATACTTTGGGGTGTTCTTGGCTTTCTTTCGTTCTGTCATTTTTTCTAAGATTTCATCAGTCATCCACATTTGATTTTCATGGATTCTTTTACAGGCAGGTTTTTGTTTGCAGTTTGTATACTCTGTTTTAAGCAATCCCATTTATTGGTTACTTTCTCTTCAGGATTTTCTCTTCTGTATTGTTCTAAGCACTCTGTCATTAGGCATTCATATTTGTTCTTTACTTCCACACAATATTTCTGTTGTATCTCTGATTGTTTAAGTGCTGATATATCTATATGTGGTTCTTTTCTT
Organism: Arion vulgaris; assembly: GCA_020796225.1. NCBI lineage: Eukaryota > Metazoa > Mollusca > Gastropoda > Stylommatophora > Arionidae > Arion > Arion vulgaris. The sequence continues at coordinate 72,553 of JADZMA010000057.1, read as the reverse complement.
GTTGGTTGGTCTATCTTTTTAGTTTTATATTTAGTTTGATCATCACTGGATTATGATCAGAATTTATATCTGCTCCTGGATATGTTTTGGTGTTCATTACATTATTTTTAAATCTGTTCCTAATCATGATGAAATCTATCTGGTTCCTTTTTCTATCTTTTTCTCCTTTACCGCTAGTTTTACTTCGTCATTCCACCAAGTTGTGATTTTTTATCGGATACCTCTGTATTTTACTGTTCCGCATGTTTCTTTGGCTGCTTCTAATAAAGTTCTCTTAAATACTGTCCATTCTTCTTCTACTGACTTGCTTTCTATAGTTAGTTTAGTAAAATTATCTGTGACTCTTTGAAGATATGACTCTTGTGTGTTGACATCTGTTAATTTATTGATTTTGATTATTTCTTTTGTAGTCGTGTGTTGCCCTCTGGTACTCTTCTTGTGTGTTCTGATAGCCGTAACTACCGCTTTGTGGTCTGTGTCTATGCATAAATTTGGTATAGCCCTTGCGTCTATCACTGACCTTCTTTTGATTTTTGACTAGTATAAAATCTATTTGGCTCTTGCAGTTTAAGTTGTTCCATTTGTACCAGGTATAAATGTGTGATTGCCTTTGTTGAAATTGTGTGTTGGTAATAATTAGGTCGAGCTGGTTGCACAATTCCAGGAGTCTTGTGCCGTTCTCATTCCTCTGACTAGTGTTGTCTCCAAAGTGTCCTAGATATGCCTCAACTCCTGTCCTATCAGAACCTAAATGTGCATTAAAATCATCCAACAGTAAGTAGTCTCCCCCTGTTTTGATTCTATTTATAGTATCGCTGATGACGTCATAAAATTCATCGCATTCCTCTACATTGTCAGCACTATTACACGGAGCTTGGTTATTAGTTATTGGTTACTAAACTGACCTCATTGCACACCGGGCAGACCCATAGGTGCTCAGTCTCCCCCAACAGATATCGAAGAGTATGCATACTGATGGTTCCTGTGGCTCGCTGCAGGCATCCAGTTCGACTTGAACAACGGGTAACTCCAAACTGCTTAAATTGCTTGATCGATTCAACATCGATTTTAGTGTCTTCATCCAACAAACAGTCGCGAAGAGACTGATGAACATCCCCTTATCCATCTTCAACTCCCCAACAATCGATGCTGTTGATGCAAGCCTGTCCACTCTCTCATTACCGTAAACACCGCATGCCCAGGACAGTATATCCACGTAAGCGCTGGAGGTTAGAAACTTCTATAGACGACATCCACTCATACCGAAACCTGCCCTTCTGGATCTTGTGAAGCATCGACTGAGAGTCAGATACAACAACTGCCCCAGTAAATGAAGTCCCAGAGATCCAATGGAGGGCAGCAGTACTGGCCTCAACCTCCATCCTCATACTAGAAGTAGTTGTCCTGTATGCCCCACTTCGCTCTGCAACAACCCTACCATGCGCATTAGCCAAGAAACTCCAGCATCAACAACAACAACAACAAACATCATCATCCCTTGCATTATCTTCTATCAGCTGCTTAACTGCGAGATCAGCCTTCATGTTGCCACAATCTCTACATTCTCTTCCAAGAGTAATGATAACATTGAGATAGTTGGTCATGCTACCATCTGTTGGGATCCATTCTTCCCCTTTTGGTAGGGGTGCAACCGTAGTCACCTGGCCAATTGTTCTCTCAGCCTGGGCCATCCACGACATGCCACGCTTGATTCTCGTGCCCTTAACATCATTAGTGTTCTTGTGTAGTGGATGTAAATTTGAATGTAGGTCATGTCCATGTCGTTCTCCCGTATTGTGATTGTCATCATTCTTTCTGAGATGTAGTCTATGTGTAGTATTGACTTAGCTAAATCTGGGTTGATGATGAATCCAACGCCATGTTTAGCTCTTGCGTTGATTTCTACACCTGAGTATGCATATGTGTAATCTAGATGTAACTTCTTGCAGCCTTGTCCTATGGTGCATGTGTCTGCTAGTCCTAATATTGATATTTTACGTTTTTTCATTTGTTCTATGATGTCTTGAAGTTTTCCACGTGCTCCACAGATATTAATAGTGCATATCTTGATGTTATTGTTATTTCTTGGTCCCCCCTCCTCTGTGTCCCTGTTTACCGGTTTTCGAAATCTCTTCATAATTCTACGAGCACAGATTAGAATATACCACTGTCTGCTTGCTAGGCCTGTCTCAGTGGCTTCAGAATTCCTAGATGGGTCACATTATACCACTGTCGGCTTGCTAGACCTGTCCCAGTGGCTTCAGAATCTCCTAGATGGGTCACATTATACCACTGTCAGCTTGCTAGGCCTGTCCCAGTGGCTTCAGAATTCCGTAGATGTGTCACATTATACCACTGTCAGCTTGCTAGACCTGTCCCAGTGGCTTCAGAATCCCATAGATGGGTCACATTATACCACTGTTGGCTTGCTAGGCCTGTCACAATGGCTTCAGAATCCCCTAGATGTGTCACATTATACCACTGTCAGCTTGCTAGACCTGTCACAATGGCTTCAGAATCCCCTAGATGTGTCACATTATAGCACTGTCGGCTTCCTAGGCCTGTCACAGTGGCTTCAGAATCCCCTAGATGGGTCACACGGTGCACTAGTCTATTACATTCAGGCTAGAATACACAAATTCCATCTAAAGAAAACTGAAAATCGACTTCGGTTAGAGGTTGGCAGAAATTAACAACCAGCTTGCCGCGCCATCTTGACCGGCCTACATTCACTGTGTAAATATTAAACAACACGGGTGATAGATGAGAACCCTGGGATAATCCAGGGCATATACATGCAGGATCCAATGTCCATGTTCCTAAGCGTAGTGCAACGGTTCTCTCCATTAAAGAAGCAGCTATCCAGTTCACCAGCCAAGGATTAACTTCACATTTAATCAAAGAGCACACCTTTATTGAAAAATGCACCTTGTTATAAGCATCCTCCAAGTCGATGGCCACAGCAACAGTCTCTTGCTTGGATTGGAAGCCTTCATAAACATCATATGCAAATGTGCCAGCATTGTCCCATGTCCTTTTCATTGGCCGGTAGCTACCCAAAGTGTCAGGGAGGATGTGGTCATTCTCTAAGTGACACATTACCTTTCTGGCCACTATTTTCTCTAGTAATTTGCTATATACATTTTGCAAGGTGAGTATGCGGTAGCTGCTGAGCAGCTTAGGATCCTTCCCATGTTTATGGAGCGGTCGTAAATAACTATGAAGTCAATCCTGGAGTACCACAGCATTCTGTACACTTTTGTTAAAATCCATCACAACTGCATTAATAACAGTCTCGTCCAGCTGTTTGATGTGATGATATTGGACACCATCAGGACCTGGAGCGGTGCTGTGGCTTGCCTTGAGTGCATTAACAACATCCTCCTTTATTATTAAGTCAATGTAAGGTTCTCCATAGCTAGTAATCACGAAGAGCACTTATGATATTATGGCGGTCAGTTTTATCACCTTTTTCTGTCTGTTCCACGAAGCGATGAAGGAACCCCTGCCCCTTTTCTGCATCTGTTGTCAAGATGGCTCCTGACGAGTCACGTAAAGTAGGAAAATACTGGCTGGTATTCCTCCTGTTCATTTTGCGATGAAACTGCCAGAATTGATATAGAGACTTGTCATCACAGACTTGTGTTATGAAAGTCTCCCATAACCCACTCTTTGCTTCACTAACCAATACTTTGAAATCCCCAGTGGCTTTGTGGCGAATAGCAGAATTTTCAGCCACATCACACATATTTCTAGGTCTCTTCTTTTGGGCTCTCAGCCATGACTTTGTAGCAGCCTCTTTTGCCAGCCATGCTTTCTCAACATTTTCATTTCACCAAGATGGTTGCAGGAAAGGAGTCCTAGCAGTCTTCTTCTGGCAGTCTGTCGCAGTATACGTAATGGGTTTTCGTGATCAGTGGGGCATGGCGTGTACTGAAAGACAGATTTGGGTCTTCTGTGTCGCAAAGTATTGACCTTGTTAAGAAGAACAACGCAGGGGAGATGATCACTTTCTTGAGCCCTGAGAACATTCCATCGAGCAAAAGTAGCATCAGTTGTTGAGATCAGTGCCAGATCAATGACACCATCAGTGTCCTCAGGTCTAGAAGCTAATCGAGTTGGGCGGCCGTCATTCAATATCGTCAAGTCAGAGTTTAATAGAGCAGAACTCAAGCGATGCCTTGTCTATTCTTGGTGCGTCCCCCACTCCTTTGATCGAGCGTTGAAATCCCCTGCTATAAGAAACTTTGTTCGTGGTACATCTGAGAGCTTCTTAAGAAAATCCCAGTCATCGGCAATATGTAGTTTGTCCACATGGGAGTACACATTATAGATTCGCCATACCTGATCACCATATAGATTCGCCATACCCAAAAAAGGTGATCTCAAAGATTGCAACAACTGGAGGGGGATCACCCTATTATCAGTAATGACCAAGACTTTCTGCAAAATCATTCTTAATAGAATCAAAAGAGCAGTGGACACAACCCTGAGAGAAGAACAAGCTGGTTTTAGACCTGGGAGAAGCTGCTTAGACCAAATAATTACCCGACGACTAATTTTGGAGGAACATATTGAGAAGCAACAACCACTCATACTAAATTTCATCGATTTTAAAAAGCCTTTGATAGTCTACACAGAATCTCTCTGTGGAATATTCTGAGATGCTATGGAATACCAGACAAAATAATAAACATTATAAAGAGTCTCTATGATGGTTCACAGTGTGCAACTTGCACTGATGGTGGACACAGCAACTGGTTTATGGTTGAAACCGGAGTAAATCAAGGCTGTATTCTATCTCCGCTATTGTTTGGAGTGGCCATTGACTGGGTGATGCAAAAATGTTGCAAGGGCGAAACTGGCATCGATTGGGTAGAAAATAGTCAACTAGAAGATTTGGATTTTGCAGATGATATTGCCTTGTTAAGTAGAAACAACCAAGATATGCAAAGAAAAACAGACAACTTGTCATCTATAGCATCAAAAGTTGGACTGCAGATAAACTATGAAAAAACAAATATAATGAAGACACCTATTGCAAGTAATGCAGATATCACACGGAATCTAAAATGATAAAAATAACAGAGCAGTTCACCTATTTAGGTAGCAATTTTGATTGCACAGGAAATGTTAAAAAGAAATTATGATACGAATTGGCAAAGCAACATCAGCTTTAAAAGTCTAAATAAAATATGGAACTGCAAGTTATATAGTATTAAAACTAAATTACGAATTTTCAATTCAAATGTTGTATCAATCCTGACATATGCCAGCGAGAGTTGGAAAATGACTAAAGATATAGAAAGCACGTTGAATGCATTTTAAAATAGATGTCTGCAAAAATAATGAATATAAAATGGAACAAATTCAGGAGAAGTGATGAAATCAGAGACATGTCTGGTCAACCACTAGTGACAACTGTTATAAGAAAGAGAAGATGGAGATATGTTGGGCAAACCTTGAGGAGAAATGATCAATGAATATCAAAGCAGGCATTGAAGTGGGATGCAAAGGGTTCAAGAAAGAGAGGTCGACCTAAGAAACCCTGAAGCGAACTTTGCTGAGAGAGGCAAGAAATATCGGTCTCAGTTCCATGGAGGAGATTGAGCGAGTTGCCCAGGATAGAGCGGTATGGAGAAATTACTTGCAGGCCCTATATATCATATAACGTACGAGGAATTATTATTATATTATTATACCTGATCACGAATTGTTAATTGAATTCCTTGTAATTACACACCTCTGGTAAGAAGTCATGTGTGCAAGGCAGTTGTGGGGAAGGCCATGTTTCACATAGATAGCCTGACCTCGTCCTCCTCCGGGTACACTGGGAGTTATTTCAAATGTTTCATGCACTAATCAAGATCCTACCCCACCTCCACGTGGTGACCTGAAATAGACAGAGGATCCTGTCTGGCTAAGCTGATAGGATCGAGGAGAGCTACAGGTAGTGGTAGTAGTGCAAGCACAGAAATATAACACAGGTCCAAACCCTGAACAGAATGCACGCATCTCCTGGCCGATGTCCGATGAAAAGCTGCTCAAATGAACGCAAGAAATAACAGCATACGAGGTCTGAGAACAATTCCCCGAGCCAATGGCACGCACAAAAATTGCCAGCTGTAGAGAAAAAATCAATGAGAATCAATGAGAACGAGTCAACAGTCGCACTACAATTGCCAGCTCTGGGCAAGTGTCTCTGAGAACGCTTTAAGGCATCATTATGACACTAGGGAAGATTGCATAAACTCCGTATTGGAGGCCAAGCATAGATCTATCTATTGTGTAAGGTTGGCAGAGCACAAATCCTAAAGTGCCGTCTCTAGAGCCTAACGAGCCTGCCCTTCTGGGACAACCGTGCAAGGTACTGTTGCACTAACAACTAACATCCCCAGAAGAACTGGAGCAGGTGATAGTGGCGAGCGCAAAATTTTCAGTTGCATTGACAGTGCCGTTTGAAACTACCATATACATTATTTGTGCGTAGCCCCATTCCAATGTTTCCTGGGGCCAGGGAAAATGCAGAGTAGTAACTGCAAATTGCCAAGTGTCGATACTTTTCTTCTTCTCTTCCACCATTTACTTCTTTATAGAAGTGTTGGGGTGAAATGTAGTGATCTTGTGTGTGCTTGTTCTTCTCTTCCACCATTTACTTCTTTATAGAAGTGTTGGGAGTGAAACGTAGTTATCTTGTGTGTGCTTGTTCTTCTCTTCCACCATTTACTTCTTTATAGAAGTGTTGGGGGTGAAACGTAGTGATCTTGTGTGTGCTTGTTCTTCTCTTCCACCATTGACTTCTTTATAGAAGGGTTGGGGGTGAAACGTAGTGATCTTGTGTGTGCTTGTTCTCTCTTCCACCATTGACTTCTTTATAGAAGTGTTGGGGTGAAATGTAGTGATCTTGTGTGTGCTTGTTCTTCTCTTCCACCATTTACTTCTTTATAGAAGGGTTGGGGGTGAAACTTAGTGATCTTGTGTTGGGAGTGAAACGTAGTGATCTTGTGTGTGCTTGTTCTTCTCTTCCACCATTTACTTCTTTATAGAAGGGTTGGGGGTGAAACGTAGTGATCTTGTGTGTGCTTGTTCTTCTCTTCCACCATTGACTTCTTTATAGAAGGGTTGAGGGTGAAACGTAGTGATCTTGTGTGTGCTTGTTCTTCTCTTCCACCATTGACTTCTTTATAGAAGGGTTGGGGGTGAAACGTAGTGATCTTGTGTGTGCTTGTTCTTCTCTTCCACCATTGACTTCTTTATAGAAGGGTTGGGGTGAAACGTAGGATCTTGTGGGGCTTGTTTTAAGGCACTTTGTAAGCTGATATTCATGTTCGTAAGGCTGTTCTTGATGCCGTCGCTCCATTTTTGCGTGGTCTTCCTCTTGCTTTGTACTCAATATACTTTTTCTGTGTGGCTCTCTGTGGTAGGCGATACCAGGGCATTCTGGTCAGGTGTCCAAACCATTTAATCTGTTGTTCTTTTATGAATTGCATGACTGGTTTCACATCCAGTCTCCTTCTGATTTCTTCATTTCTAATTTTGTCTCTTATTGTCACACCTGCAGCTCTTCTAAGGCACCTCATCTCTGTCGTTATGATTTTTCGCTCATTAGCTGCTGTTATTGGCCATGTTTGACACTGGTAACATAGTGTTGGCCAGAAAATCGTTCTTATGAGATTTGCTTTAGTTGTTAGCGGTATCTCTTTATGTGACAACAGTGGTGTTAATTGTCCCAGTACTTGGTTAGCTATTGTGTAACGATTGCTGATTGCTGTTTTATTATTACTGGTAATTCGAAATAAACATTTACTGTTCAATAGCTAACGTTTGACATGTTATTATGTTTTTGTTAGTGTTTTACTGTTTGTCTTTTCTATTATTGATTATTTGTTCTTGTACCACTGAACGGCACACCACATACCACCTTGGATATGTGTACCACTGAACGGCACACCACATACCACTGAATGGCACACCACATACCACTGAATGGCACACCACATACCACTGAACTTACTTTACTTACTTAATCCCGTCATGCCTAGTGACACATGGGGCTTCAGAAAGGACTTTCCATGCTCTCCTGTCCCGTGCAACCTTCAGCGCAGAGCCCCACGTCAGAGATGCGGTGTCCAGTTCCTCTTCCATCATGCGCCTCCATGTTGTCCGTGGTCTGCCTTTCTTCTCTTTCCCTCTGGTGTCCAAGTGAGGGCTATCCTTGCAGGCATTTCTTGTCTCATTCTCATAACATGTCCGAGCCATTTCCATCTTCTCTTTTTGAGTATGTCATTCATTGCCTCTGTCTTGTGTCTTGGAGTAGTTGGTTATTGGATATTTTTACTGGCCAAAAGATTCCCAAGATTCTGCGAAGACAAGAGTGGTGGAAAACTGACAGCCTGCTAGTATCTCCTTTGGTCATCCTCCAACACTCCGATCCGTAGAGCAAAACTGGCAAAACAATGCTTTTATAGAGTTTAAGCTTTGTGGTCCTATTGTAGATTTTGGACTTCCATACTGGTTTCATTCTGGCAAAAGCGGTTCTGGCCTTACTCAGACGTGATTTTATATCTTCCTCTGTGCCACCATTTAGTGTCAGTACGCTACCAAGATATGTAAACTGCTCAACCCTTTCCAGTGTTTGATTTTCTACCATTACTGGTTGTTGGATTTCACTGTTTGTCATAATTTTTGTTTTTCCTGTGTTTGTTTTGAGGCCTACTGTCTTTGCCGTGCTGTGAAGTATTGTACTTTTCTCTTGTATATGTTCATATTTGTGTGACACCAGGGCTATATCGTCTGCAAAGTCCAGGTCCTCAAGCATCTCGAAAGGGTCCATCTTATTCCTCTTGGTGCTTGTTGTTTTATGGCATTTTTAGCACCCAGTCAATTGTAATACTAAACAAAAGAGAGGACATTACGCATCCCTGTCTTACACCAGATTTTACTGGGAATGTTTTGTTGGAATTCTTTAGGTTGCAGGAGAAATCTTTATAGAAGAGGGCTATGATGTTGACAAGCTTCTGCGGTAAGCCGTATTGTCTCAGTATCTTCCATAGGCTGTCTCTGTGACGCTGTCGAATGCCTTTTCAAAATCTATGAAGTTGATATATATAGTCCTTTGCCACTCGCTACATTGTTCTAAAATGTTACGCAGGGTAAATATATGTTCATTTGTTCCTCTTCCTTTCCTAAATCCTGCTTGCTCCATTCGTAGACACTTGTCTACTGCTTCTTGTATTCGCATTATGACAATTTTGCAGAATATCTTACTTGGGATTGAAAGCAACGTGATTCCTCTCCAGTTATTGCAATCTGTTAGGTCTCCTTTCTTGGGGATTTTCACCACAGTACCCCTAGTCCAATCCTTAGGCAATTCTTCTTTCTCCCAGATATCTGCAAACAATGGCTCAATATGTTTGCAGCTAAGATGGGATCGATCTTGAAAAGCTCTGCTGTCATTTCATCATTTCCGGTGCTTTGTTGTTTCTCAGGGATCCAATAGCTTTACTATTTCTTGCTTTTCTGGCAATTTGAGGTTGATATCAATATCCTGTGGCGGTGGGATATCCGTGGATGTTCAGGATCAGGTCTGTTTAGCACATCTTCAAAGTGGGATGTCCATCTCATATCCTGCTCCTGCTCTGTTGTCAACAGTTGTCCTAGACTGTTTCTGACTGGCATGTTATGGTTGTGTCTTTTACCTCCGCATAATTGTTTGGTAATCTTGTACAGTGTGTGCAGATCATGTACTTTAGCAGCCTTTTCTGCTATTTCTGCTGTCTTTTCCATAAATTTTCTCTTGTCTGTTCTAGCACTTCTTTTACCATTTTGTTTAGTTCTGTATATTCTTTTCTTGCCTTATCTTTTGACGTTCTGATCTAATGCTATTGATGAGATTTTTTTCTCCTTTCGCTTTTGGATGTATTCTAAGGTCTGGCCACTTATCCACTCTTTATGTTGTCCTTTACTGGTTCCCAGTACACTACTGCTAACTATTTTATATGTGCCTTTGATCGCATTCCATTTTTCTTGGATACTTTCAGTTGGTGTTGTGTCTGACTGCTCTGACAGGATTTGAAATCTGTTCTTAGTTCCACTATATATTTTGTAGCAATCTCTCTGTCTTTAATAGGTTAACATTAAAGTATTCTGTTCTTGTCTTGGCTTGTATATATGTTTTCTTGAGTTTGAGTCTGATCATGGCAACGACAAGGTGGTGGTCGCTGCCCACGTCAGCTTCTCTTTTCACCTTTACATCAAGTAATGTCTTTCGCCATTTGCTGTTGATCATAAAGTGGTCTATCTGGTTTTCATCTCTTCCATTTGGGGATATCCATGTGTGCTTGTGTATGGTCCTGTGTGGAAACAATGTGCCTCCTATGATCAGTCTGTTTTCTAGACAAAAATTGCTCAACATTTCTCCATTTTCATTTGCAGTGCCACATTCCTCTTTCCCCATTATTGCTTCTCTGTGTCTGTTATTGTTTCCAACTTTTGCGTTTAGGTCTCCCATTATGCACAAAACGTCCTGAGCTGGAACCTTGTCCACTATTTCCTGTAACCTCTATAAAATGTGTTTTTGTCCTCTTCTTCGGCTTCGTTAGTGGGTGCATAGCATTGAATGATAGTTAGCTTTCCTTGTTTCCCATTAAATCGGGCTTTCAACAATCTTTCATTAATCGGGTGCCACTCTAAGAGATGTTTATTCAATCCTTTCCTTATTATTAGTGCAACTCCTGCTGAATGATTCCGTCTGCTCTTCCTGAGTATAAGATGGTTTCCCTGTTCTAGTTGTCGTCTGTCCAAAGCCTGTCCATCTACTTCGCTGACCCCTAGAATGTGTAATTTATAGTGTTGCATCTCTTTTACCACCTGTGATGTCTTTGTGGTCTCGAACATTGTTCTGACGTTCCAGAATCCTATTCTTAGTTTAGTTTTGACATCCAGCAGACTTGAATTCCCAGCATGGGCTTCCTTGCGGCTTTCACCCATACTGTTCATGCTGACAGTGGTACTCTGTCTCAAGACCGCTGGACATCGAGAGCATTTTTTCCTATTGAAGTTTCTGTAACATTTTTTTCTTTTATGGGGCAGAGTTGTTAGCACTCGCCCAACCCCAACCTGTAGGACCAGGAGGCCACATTTAGTCTGACCTCTCACCTTGGACCTGTCCGGCATGGGTAACCCTTCCAGGAACAGAACGTTCCTGCCGGCATAGCTTTCTGGATCATTGAGGCACGCAAGCCCCCCCCCCACCACTACAAGGTAATGGCCTCATGGGGGGGCATACCACTGAACGGCACACCACATACCACTGAACGGCACACCACATACCACCTTGGATATGTGTACCACTGAACGGCACACCACATACCACCTTGGATATGTGTACCACTGAGCCACATATCACTGAACGGCACACCACATACCACCTTGGATATGTGTACCACTGAAGGCACACCACACACCACCTTGGATATGTGTACCACTGAACGGCACAGCGGTCATGTTGTTAGTTTCTGGTCACATGATATGCACTGCAGTCACTTGTTATGAATACAAACATATTTATTGCTCTTTACACCATGTATGGTGGCCGAATGCATTAGATTCTTGGCTGCTATGCTGAAGACAACATGTTCAATTCACGGGAAGGACAACAATTTTTTAAAATTTTATTTTTATTAATACATTTGATTATGAGAACTACAGAAGTTTCATTTGCAATGATATAACTGACTCTGAATAAATTCTATTTGCAAATTGTTATTTGTCAACTTTCACGGCAATTCTATTGTAATCTGGAATGATCACAGGAACTCTGGCAATCGGAATGAGTGATATTTTAATCTTATGGGGTCAACCGGCAAAGTTTTCCCACCAAGTATGGAGAGAAGTAGATTGTTTTTATTGGGAAAGAAGCTGATTGTTTTTATTGGGAAATAAACCGATTTAGAGGCAACAGGGCATGTTTCTTTAATATGCAACTAATTCAGTGCAAAGAACGGGTAAAACTGCTAGTCTAATATATATTTGAGATTAGCAGATGTACCTGCTTCTTTGCACTGAGAATTTAATTTAAATCTAGTTGTAAAGTCCCAAGCAGTGCGAGATTGAGCATATTAAAGAAACATGCACCGTCCCTCAAAATCGGCTAAAATAACAATTGGCAAATTGAATTTATTCAGATTATAAACTTATCGATGTGTTTTTTTATAAATATTAAAAATTTTGGGCCCGAGCGTGAGTTGTGTTTTTTTTTTTTAATTCTGGTCAGAGTATGTATCGAATGCATGGTCTGCGACATGGTAGAATGCGTACTTATAAATTAAGCCACATTCTTATGTTACAAAATGTGTTAAAATACATTATAATAATAGTTGTCATTTATCGCTTTAATATGTGACCGGTAACTTAAAACAAAACTTCTCCTTTTTCGGTTTTTAAGTTCTCAGTCCCATTTCGTTAAGTTGGAAGTTAGATATAGAGATAGTCCGGTTTTATAATTTTTACAACTTCCCATTTACGAAAGCTACCCTCTTGCCAAATTTCAGAGACCTCCACTGTTGCCATTCTGCTGCCTTTCTACCAACCTTCTCCCACGTCAGGCCACACTCCTTCAACTCTCTCCACCGCTCTTTTCCTTGTTTTATCGAAATTTGATTTCCACCTTCTGCATCATAATTAGTTGAATCTCTACGACAAGTTTTGTAGAAACTTGATCTGCACCTTCTGCATCATAATTAGTTGAATTTCACTACAAGTTTTGTAGAAACTTTATCTCCACCTTCTGCATTATAATTAGTCGAATCTCGCTACAAGTTTTGTAGAAACTTGATCTCCACCTTCTGCATCATAATTAGTTGAATCTCTACGACAAGTTTTGTAGAAACTTGATCTCCACCTTCTGCATCATAATTAGTTGAATCTCTATGACAAGTTTTGTAGAAACTTGATCTCCACCTTCTGCATTATAATTAGTTGAATCTCACTACAAGTTTTGTAGAAACTTGATCTCCACCTTCTGCATCATAATTAGTCGAATCTCGCTACAAGTTTTGTAGAAACTTGATCTCCACCTTCTGCATCATAATTAGTCGAATCTCGCTCAAGTTTTGTACAAACTTGAAGAACGAGTAAAGAATTCCAGAAACTAAACCAAGTATTTCAAAACTTGCTGGTCAAAAACCATAGGCTGTAGCGACTATCAGTAATGACATATGGACTAAATTTAACATGTTTATTGCAAGGAAAGGTACAGACAAATTGGTATGCCTTCGCCGGCCATCAACGGTCGGGTTGGGATTGAATCAATAGAGGGTGCTGTCGACCAGGTTAGAGCTTCAAGTTTTAATTGACAGAAATATTGTTTTCAAATTTGAATTTATATTGATATACTATATATATATATATATAGATATATAGTTAAATATTGTTGATCTTGTATAATCACACCTGTATATCTCACCTGTCAGGTATACAGTATATCACCAAAATTTGTGATGCGTGTGATGAGAAAGATTACAGAGGCTGTATGTGAAGAACTTGCTCGGCTGATACAGTGTGTACATGATTTCAATGCTGCTGGTACAATTCAGGTCAGTTAATGTCCACAGTTTTTCAAATGAAATTTAGATTTAGTTTGTTTATTTTGTTTTAGAGTAGTTCTGCTCAGACTATTACCTCCCCTTCTCTTGGACCTTTTTACAAATGTCTAAGTTTTTAGTTTCTACAAATTATTGAATTCCGAGAACTGGCGTGACAATTTCCATAGTTACCAACTGCTAGTTACAGGTGAACGTCTGTAGCTCAAGCAGTAGTCAGCTCCATCACAAACCCAAGCGTACCTGGTTCAAACCCCATGGTGGGCAAGTTTGGAAGCAAATTTGTTTCCATGGGATTTTTACAAAAGGTGAAAATAGACCTCATCGTTCAAAAAACAATGACAAACTACTGAACGTATAAGTGGTGCCTAGAAAATCGACGACTCGTTTACTCTGGTTGATGACGACGTCCTGTAAAGGTTACACCACATTTTTCATTTCATTCAGATACAGGAACACTATATACCAGACAACAAGGAGTTGCTAGATACATGAACACTTTATGCCAGACAACAGGAAGCTGCTAGATACAGGAACACTCTATGCCAGACAACAAGAAGCTGCTAGATACAGGAGCACTCTATGCCAGACAACAAGAAGCTGCTAGATACAGGAGCACTCTATGCCAGACAACAAGAAGTTGCTAGATACAGGTACACTCTATGCCAGACGAAAAGAAGCTGCTAGATACAGGAAAACTCTATGCCAGACAACAGGAAGCTGCTAGATACAGGAACACTCTATGCCAGACAACAAGAAGCTGCTAGATACAGGAACACTCTATGCCAGACAACAACAGGAAGCTGCTAGAATGAAAATATGGAAAAGGTCAACTTGGACAAGGAATGAAGAAACACCTAATAACAAAGTACAGTAGTATTTACACTATACAAAAAGAATGACAATACACAGCAACATTTCGACTAAAAGGTCTCTATCAAGCAAAGGATACAACCGGAGTGACGAATTTCACAGCACACTACATTTAGACTACGACAGAGACATTCCAACGGTAATAAAATGAAAATCTTTGACTTAAAACGAATAACGAAATAAATGCAAAATAAACTAGAAGTGGAAAAAGAGAAAAACAATAAAAATCAAGTAAATATATAACTTATATACATTTAACATATATCTTCTTCTTCTTCACCCTTCGCCCCTAGGAAGCATAGGTCCGCAACCAAGGCCTTCCAAGCTCGCCTATCCAAGGCCATCTTTTCCAGATCTCGCCACTCTCTCCCCATTTTTTTGCCTTCCATCTCTAACTCACGTCTCCAGGTGTTTCTGGGTCTTCCCTTACTTCTATTGCCCTGGGGTTCCATCGGAGAGCCTGTCTCTAGATGCTGTCAGGGGTTTCCTCAGTGTGTGTCCTATCCATCGCCACCTTCTGCTCATTATCTCCTGTTCCACCTGCCGTTGTCCTGCCCTATCCCACAGTTCTCTGTTTGTGGTCTTGTCATACCATCTCAAATGGAGTATCCTGCGTAGGCATCTATTAATGAATGTCTGCAGCTTTTTGGTATTCACCTTAGTCGTTCTCCATGTCTCCGCTCTATACAGAAGGACAGACTTTGACATTTGAGTTAAATATCATTATCTTAGTTTTATTCCTGATCATTCTTGAACTCCATATGTTCTTCAGAATGGCAAATGCTGATCTTGCCTTTTGTATTCTAACCCTAACGTCTTCATCTGTGCCACCTTGAATGTTGACGACACTTCCCAGATATGTAAATGTGTCAACCTCTTTTAGTGGTGATCCTCTCAGTAAGATTGGGTCTCTGGAACCCGCATTTAATCTCATGATCTTTGTTTTCTTCCCGTGAATAGTCAGGCCTAGTTGCTGTGAGACTGTTTCTAGTTTTGTTGTTTTCCCTTGCATCTGCTGATGGTTGTGAGAGAGGAGTGCTAGATCATCTGCAAAATCCAGATCCTCCAATTGACTCATCATGGTCCATTGTATTCCATTTATTCACCTGACAGTTGTTGATCTCATTATCCAGTCAATGGCCAGCAGGAAAAGGAAGGACGATAAAAGGCAGCCCTGTCGCACACCAGTCTTTATTTCAAAGGCCTCTGTCAGTTTTCCTTCATGCAGTACTCTAGCCGTTGTCTCCTCATACATTTTCTTTATTAGGTTGGTTAGCTTCTGGGGACGCCATAGTGTCGTAGAAGTTTCCAGAGTGTTCTCCTGTCTAGGCTATCAAATGCCTTTTCATAGTCCACAAAGTTGATATAGAGGGATGAGTTCCACTCGATGCTCTGCTCCACTATGATACGCAGCGTCTATATTTTATCTGTGCAGGATCTGTTTTGCCTAAATCCTGCTTGTTCATCCCTTAGTACTGCATCTGTAGTTTCCTTGAGTCTCTCTAGGATGATTCGACTTAGTATTTTGCATGGTACAGACAGGAGCATTATTCCTCTATAGTTCGAGCATTCTTGGAGGTCACCCTTTTAGGTAGTTTGACAATATAACCTCTCCAGTCTTTTGGTATTTCTTTCCTCTCCCAAATTTTTCCCAACAAGCCATGTAGCATGTCTGTTGAGATGTCAGCATTTGCCTTTATGGCCTCTGCAGGTATACCATCTGGGCCTGTAGCTTTACCATTTCGTAGTTGGAGAATGGCCTTCTTTATTTCTGCTTTGCTTGGCTTGCTACAGTCGATTGTTAGATCTTTTGCAGCTGGATCTATGTCCGGTTGGCCTTGGGAACTGGCCTGTTTAGAAGGTCCTTGAAGTGTTCTGCCCACCTCTGCATCTGTTCTTGAGCATTGCCGAGTAATCTTCCAGCCTTGTCCTTAATCGGTTTATTTGTTTGTTGATATTTCCCTGTCAATTTCTTTTGTTATCATAATATTCAGTATATATATTGAGCGTCTACTTACTTCACTTCTAACAATATGCTCCTTTACTCCCTATTCGTTTCTTATCCATGTACTTAACAGACAACTGTATGAATTTCTTTGCACCCATCACCAACAAAACGTAACCTTCTTCGCCTGTCCCTTTTTACCACTCCTTCCAATTGTCCACTACGATCTTCTCCTCCCACACAGGTGGTTTGTATTCCTCCAGACCTTCCATTATCGGACAACAAGAGATCTGTTTTAAGTAAGGGTCTTAAGTTTGTTCCTCTCGACCACCATTGACCACTACTCAACTCTTCAAGATGTGACTCGTTTTCACCGTGGCTTGCGATTGAAATTTCACTTTCAGAACCAGGTTGACTCTGACCCATGTCCTGACACGAGTATGTTTTCCAAGTTTTCTACTCAGAAACATGACTGACACCCAAACCTGGTGCCTCTAACGCTCTTGATCTCTACATCAAGAATACTATACATGATATTTGACTGTTCCACCCAAAACGCCTTTTTGCAGTCTAACATGTCACCGCCTGAGTTTCGTGCTCTATCACACCTCCGCGACGTGATGACATTGTTATCAAACCCGCCGACAAGGCGGAGCTATAGTCGTCTGGAGCAAAGATCTTTACCTTCAGGAAGGTCATACCCAACTGCGTGACACTCAGTTTTATAAAACCAGCCCTACTGATGTCACTCAGTCTAATAATAATAAGGTTCGTGAAGTCATTAAGAACTTAATTGCCACGAACGACCTTCCATCCAGTGCATCATCACTCTGTGTGATCGATAGCTGTTTGGGTAAACCCGCCTTTTATATGCTCCCAAAATTCATAAACTCCACAATCCCGGTAGGCCTATCGTTTCTGCTTGCTCCTGCCCTACGGAACACATCTCCGAATTCCTTGATAGCATCTTTAATCCCATAGTCACACACTCCCGCTATTTTTGAAGGATACAAAACCCCGCTTTTTCTGTCTTTTCTACCATTGAGTTGCTACCCGAGAGAACCTACCGCCTCTTCCTCCTTGATGTGTGCTCATTGTACACTTCTATACCTCATCCTGACGGCCTTATAGCTCTCCCAGTTCTTTCTCAATAGGAGAACTAATCCACTTGTGTCAACTTCTGCTCTCCTTCGTCTTGTGGAACTAGTTCTCACTCTTAACTCCTTTCAGTTTAATGACCACCCTTTGAGCAGATCAGTGGGGTTGCCATGGGTACTAAAATGGGACCCAGTTATGCTTGTCTTTTCATGGGCTATCTTGAACACCTAGTATGGACTACATATGATGGCCCCCTTCCGTCTGTCTATCACAGATACATTGATGACTGTATTGGCATCACTGATATGCCTGAAGCCGATTTGTCACGCTTCATTAATTTCATTAACGTTTTCAACCCTTCTATTCGTTTTACTTCTCACATCTCCACTACTTGTGTCAACTTTCTTGACATTACTATCACCTTACGCCTATCCACTATCTATACATCAGTATATTACAAGCCTACTGATGCACATAGTTTTCTCCTCTATACTTCTTCCCATCCCGGGCTTGTCGTGACTCTTTGCCATTCTCGCAGCTCTTACGCCTTCGGCGCCTTTGTAGTGAGGACGATGATTTTCTTGAGAGAGCTCGCGAGATGCTTGATTTCTTTCGTAGGTGCCTATACCCAGAGAGGGTGCTTGTCTCGCTATGCATCGAGTTCAGAAAATCACTCGCCAGCAGGCCTTACCAGTCAGCATAGGACTACTAACTCTGACAGAGTAAAACTTATCTTAACTACCACCCCCATAGTTCCCTGGTAAAAAATGTTTTATTCCGTCATCTGTCTCTCCTTAGATCAGATCCTGAGACCCGCTCTGTCTTCCCCAACTATCCTTTGGTGTCTTACAGACGGGACAGAAGTCTTAAGGATATGTTGGTACACAGTCGCCTTAAGTCCAATATCCATACTCATTTTGGCACTGTCCAGTGTGATCGTCGGCGTTGCAACACGTGTGCTTATGTGATACAGACGCGTACTGTATCTTTTCCTTTAGGCACGTTTCCTATTGACGATGGGTTCACATGCGAGTCCCGTAATCTTATCTATGCTATTATCTGTAAGCGTGTAACAAGGCTTATATCGGCGAGACAGGCAAGAGGCTCAGTGACCGATTCGCCAACACTTACGCGACATACGCCAATGCTCTGTGACCCCTGTAGCCACCCATTTCAATGACACTGGCCATTTAGGTGCTCACGATGTCCAGGTCACAGCCATCCGATCATGTTCCTCGGATGATCGAGTCGATTTGCTCTGGAGAATCGGTTGATTTCTTTGTATGGTACTTAGACCACGCGGGGTCAACGTATTACATTCTTATGCTTCTTAGTACTTTCTCTTCCCATGCTTTGTAATCTATATGGGTATATGTTGCATGTATTCATGTTATATTCCATTCTTATGCTTCTTAGTACTTTTCTTCCCCGCTTTGTAATCTATATGGGTATATGTTGCATGTATTCAAGTTATATATTTACTAGATGTTTCATTGTTTCTTTTCCTTTCTATTTCTAGTTTTTATGTGTGTTTTTGTGTTACATTTATTTCGTTATTCGTTTTTATTCCAGATTTTCCTTAGATACGTTGTATTTGGTCGTCCATTTGTGTTTCATTTTAATTTGTCACTCCTGTTTGTTCGTTTGCTTGATAAAGGCCTTGTTGGTCAAACGTTGCTGTATTTTGTCATTGTTTTTGTAATTTGTAAAACTACAGTACTTTGTAATTACGTGTTTTGTTATCATATAAATCTTTCAGGTTACCCTTAGCTGCTGCCTCTTCTGCTTCTCTTGCCAGGTCCTCTATATACTTTCTTTTATCTGCTTTTATACTTCTCTTCACCTCCCTGTTGGCTTTTGTGTACTTTTCTTGTGCTGCGGCCTTTGCTGATCTTGTTCTGCTATTACAGAGGTCAGCCTTTCTGCCTCTTCTCTCTGTTATCTTATCTAACGTTGACTCTGATAGCCATTCCTTTTGGTGGTGTTCTTTTTTCCAAGGGTAGTTTCACATGTACTAGTCCAGGCTTCTTTAACTTTATACCAGTGGTCTTCAATACTTCCTTCATCAACTTCTAGGACCTCGAATTTATTGGAAATCGTGACACTAAATACATCCTTTCCCTTCAGCTCCTTCATATGTCCCACATTGTATCTCACCCTGTTACCATGCGTGGTCGTCATGAATCTCTTGAGTTTCATTCGCACTTTTGCTATAACAAGGTGGTGGTCAGAGGCCACATCTGCTCCTCTATAGACTTTTACATTGTACAGTGACCTTCTGAACTTCCTTGTTATGCAGATGTGGTCGATTTGGTTTTCTGTCCTGTGGTCTGGTGATATCCATGTAGCTGTGTGGATTCTTTTGTGCTGAAAGAGGCTACCTCCTATAACCAACTGTTTGCTGCGCAAAGATCCACGCACATCTTCCATTTTCATTTATTTCCCTAGTCCATGTTTGCCCATGGTTTTCTCGAAGCCCCAGTTGTCTCTGCCTATCTTTGCATTAAAGTCTCCTAGCAAAATAGTAAGATCCTTACTTTTAAATTTGCCTAATACACCCTGTAACTTGTTGTAAAACTCTTCTTTTATCTGTTCTTTGCTGTCATTTGTTGGGGCGTAGCATTGACTATGTTCAGTTTAATTTTGTATTGGAGGTTTGAAAGTTGCCTGGATCATTCTTGGTCCTAACGGCTCCCATTCAATCATGCCTTTGTGCTTGTTTGACCAACATCAATGCTACTCTTCCATGTGTGGTGCGCTCTTCCTCCTTCTTCGGAGTACAGTATTGATTCACCTGCTTTAAGTCTAGTGTGTCCTGCCTTTGTCCATCTGGTTTTGCCCAGTCCCAGGATGGCCAGTCCATATGTCCTCATTTCCCGTGCCACCTGTGCCGTCTTCCCAGTTTCAACATCAATGGACATTCCAGGTACCAATCCTCGAGATCTTCCGGGTTGAAAGAAGGTGAGCCGGCAGCCCTATTTTCTTTCGAATTTCACCGGTCGCTTCATGAGTCCCTCTATTTGGGGTCCTCTTCTTCCTCGGTGGCGAGCTTTGAATTTTCTTGGTTGTGGTTTCTGAGCTATCTGGTGTTTTTACGGGTGGGGTAGCCAGCCCCACGACCAACCTCCTTAGTCGCCTTCACGACATGCATGGCAGGTGACAGTGGTTATATTCTTTACATCCCCACTTGGGCCCGTAACCACTCGGCGATTTAACATATATACATATAGAATATGGAACATGAGAAGAGAAAGTACTAAGAAGCATAGGAATGTAATGCATTGAGTCCATGAGGTTTCAAGGTACCATATAACAAAATAAAACGATTTGAATCGACTACGATCATCAGAGGAACATGTTCAGATGGCTGTGACCTGGACGTCGCGAGCTCCCAGATAGTCATTTCCATTTAAATTAGTGGCTACAGGGTCAGCAGAACATTAGCGATATCGCATAAGTTTTGGACCGAAATGGTCACTAAGCATTTTTGCTTGTTTCGCCAATATATGCCTTGTCACGCAGCTGCAAGTGATGGCGTAGATTATATTGCAGATGTTTTGCCAATATATGCCTTGTCACACCGCTTGCAAGTGATGGCGTAGATTATATTGCAGATGTTTCGCCAATATATGCCTTGTCACACCGCTTGCAAGTGATGGCGAGATTATATTGCAGATGTTTCACAATATATGCCTTGTCACGCCGCTTGCAAGTGATGGCGTAGATTATATTGCAGATGTTTCGCCAATATATGCCTTGTCACACCGCATGCAAGTGATAGCGCTAGATTATATTGCAGATGTTTCGCCAATATATGCCTTGTCACACTGCTTGAAGTGATGATAGATTATATGGACTCGATGTGAAACCATCTTATTAACAAACGTGGCTTTAGGAAAAGATACAGCTACAAATCTGTATCACATAAGCACATGTATTAACGCCAATATTGACTGTGCCAAAATGACTTGGATGTAGATTTAAGGCGATTGTGTACCAACATATTCTTAAGACTTCTGTCCCATCTGTAAGCCACCAAAGGATAGTTTTGGAAGACTGAGCATGTCTCAGGATCGGACTTAAGAATAAGGAAGAATAAAACAAACTATGGAAGCTAGAAACAGTATTAACCTGCTGCCTTGTAGGTTGGCTGGGGACAGTTAAAGGCTGACGAGAGCGAATCCAGTAGACGCTGGTTTAATGGACACTTCACGAAGGATAAGACTAAAGCTCCAAATGGTACTGAGCGATGGGACGTAAAACATGTTCTTGGCACCGCTGTTTATATATCACAATAAGAATGATAAAAATGGCAGAAAAAGAATGATCGAGAGAGACAGTATTGAATAATGAAGAATCACAACAACAAAATTACAGTTAAACATGGAGACTACATGACATGGAGACATGACATGGAGACAGCATGACATGGAGACTACATGACATGGAGACAACATGGAGACTACATGACATGGAGACAGCGTGACATGGAGACTACATGACATGGAGACGTGACATGGAGACAGCATAACATGGAGACGTGACATGGAGACAGCATGACATGGAGACAATGAATGGAGACGTAACATTGAGACAGCATGACATGGAGACAATGTGACATGGAGACAATGTGACATGGAGACAACATGACATGGAGACAGCATGACATGGAGACAACGTGACATGGAGACAACGTGACATGGAGACAATATGACATGGAGACAACGTGACATGGAGACAATATGACATGGAGACAATATGACATGGAGACAGCATGACACGGAGACAGCATGACACGGAGACATCATGACACGGAGACATCATGACATGGAGACAGAATGACATGGAGACAGAATGACATGGAGACAACATGACATGGAGACAGCATGACATGGAGACAACATGACATGGAGACAGCATGACATGGAGACAACATGACATGGAGACAGCATGACATGGAGACAACATGACATGGAGACAACATGAGGTAATAAAGGTGCACATATGCTATTTGGACATGACATAAGCATAAACAACATTAACATACCGACAGGAAGTGAGCTATCACAGATGAGCATACACAAGACAGCAACTCACATACACAAGACAGCAACTCACATACACAAGACAGCAACTCACATACACAAGACAGCAACTCACATACACAACACCACAGCAACTCACATACACAACATGACAGCAATTCACATACACAAGACAGCAACTCACATACACATGACAGCAACTGAAATACTACGACTAGATATCACATTGTGTACATACTGAAATACAACTACTAAATATCACATTGTGTACATACTGAAATACTACGACTAGATATCACATTGTGTACATACTGAAATACAACTACTAAATATCACATTGTGTACATACTGAAATACTACAACTAGATATCACATTGTGTACATACTGAAATACAACTAGATATCACATTGTGTACATACTGAAATACAACTAGATATCACATTGTGTACATACTGAAATACAACTACATATCACATTGTGTATATACTGAAATACTACGACTAGATATCACATTGTGTACATACTGAAATACAACTAGATATCACATTGTGTACATACTGAAATACAACTAGATATCACATTGTGTACATACTGAAATACAACTACTAGATATCACATTGTGTACATACTGAAATACAACTAGATATCACATTGTGTACATACTGAAATACTACGACTAGATATCACATTGTGTACATACTGAAATACAACTACTAGATATCACATTGTGTACATACTGAAATACAACTAGATATCACATTGTGTACATACTGAAATACTACAACTAGATATCACATTGTGTACATACTGAAATGCAACTAGATATCACATTGTGTACATACTGAAATACAACTACATATCACATTGTGTACATACTGAAATACTACGACTAGATATCACATTGTGTACATACTGAAATACAACTAGATATCACATTGTGTACATACTGAAATACTATGACTAGATATCACATTGTGTACATACTGAAATACAACTACTAGATATCACATTGTGTACATACTGAAATACAACTACTAGATATCACATTGTGTACATACTGAAATACAACTAGATATCACATTGTGTCTATGACTAGATATCACATTGTGTACATACTGAAATACAACTAGATATCACATTGTGTACATACTGAAATACTACGACTAGATATCACATTGTGTACATACTGAAATACAACTAGATATCACATTGTGTACATACTGAAATACAACTACATATCACATTGTGTACATACTGAAATACTACTAGATATCACATTGTGTGCCCAGCGTGTTCATGCGTGTTGGACTACGGGTGACTAGTCCTCTGTAAGTGCGGGTTCAACTCCATGGACTGGCAGAAAAGCTACAGGTTCCCCAGATTTACAGTGTTCGTGGCACCGAGCCGAAGGATATCACATTGTGTACATACTTAAATACTATGACTAGATATCACATTGTGTACATACTGAAATACAACTAGATATCACATTGTGTACATACTGAAATACAACTAGATATCACATTGTGTACATACTGAAATACTACGACTAGATATCACATTGTGTACATACTGAAATACAACTAGATATCACATTGTGTACATACTGAAATACTACGACTAGATATAATTGATATTCTCTGTATTGAAATATAATTGTCAGATACTGGGAAATATGTTGCATTATTACCTTGACTAAATATTGGTGCCAATATCTCTTCATTCAGGCAAGATTGGAACTTCAGGCTCTGCAAAGAACAGTTCAGATTTACAACAGCCCACGCATTGAGTAAGTCTTCACAGTCCGAGTATATTTCATCATACATCAAGAAATTTCAATGACATAATTACCATCATTAATTTCATGCTTCCGGTGCCCAAGAGGAGTCTATTGATCTTCAATGCCACTGACTCACATTGCCCACCAAATGAAAGGACAGCTATTAGAAATTATATAGGCAGATTTCTTTCTGCAAGACATTCTTCCTCAAAGAAAAGAGTAATGATATGCTCTTAGACTGCAATCATTGTTACCACAGTCTAGCACAAGGTATTATAATACACTGTCTAGCACAAGGTACTACAATACACTGTCTAGCACAAGGTACTACAATACACTGTCTAGCACAAGGTACTACAATACACTGTCTAGCACAAGGTATTACAATACACTGTCTAGCACAAGGTACTACAATACACAGTCTAGCACAAGGTATTACAGTACACTGTCTAGCACAAGGTATTACAGTACACTGTCTAGCACAAGGTATTATAATACACTGTCTAGCACAAGGTATTACAGTACACAGTCTAGCACAAGGTACTACAATACACTGTCTAGCACAAGGTACTACAATACACTGTCTAGCACAAGGTACTACAATACACTGTCTAGCACAAGATATTACAATACACTGTCTAGCACAAGGTACTATAATACACTGTCTAGCACAAGGTACTATAATACACTGTCTAGCACAAGGTATTACAATACACTGTCTAGCACAAGGTACTACAATACACTGTCTAGCACAAGGTACTACAATACACTGTCTAGCACAAGATACTACAATACACTGTCTAGCACAAGGTACTATAATACACTGTCTAGCACAAGGTACTATAATACACTGTCTAGCACAAGGTACTACAATACACTGTCTAGCACAATGTACTATAATACACTGTCTAGCACAAGGTATTACAATACACTGTCTAGCACAAGGTATTACAGTACACAGTCTAGCACAAGATATTATAATTCACTGTCTAGCACAAGGTATTACAGTACACTGTCTAGCACAAGGTACTACAGTACACTGTCTAGCACAAGGTACTACAATACACTGTCCTCTGTCCATCCAATATTTCATCTTCTGTGGTTTTGTTTTTTGCCAACTGTGAACAGCTCAATAGAACTGGACATTCCTCATGGTTCACATGTTCTTTTGAGATGTCCAGTTTTCCTCCTATCAGTTGCTTTCCTATTTTACAACGGTCTTCAAACTATTATTACCGCTGAACCCATGTGACACTGTCACAGTGACCACGTGAACTTAACGCACTACATTACTATGTTTCTGATACTGTTTTTTCAATACGGATATAAATATATTATATACAAGTTTCTCTCTCTGTGTGTCTGTACATGTAACAATATTGTTTCTCTCTCTCTGTGTCTGTATATGTAACAATATTGTTTCTCTCTCTCTGTGTCTGTATATGTAACAATATTGTTTCTCTCGCTCTGTGTCTGTATATGTAACAATATTGTTTCTCTCGCTCTGTGTCTGTATATGTAACAATATTGTTTCTCTGTGTGTCTGTATATGTAACAATATTGTTTCTCTGTGTGTCTGTATATGTAACAATATTGTTTATCTCTCGCTGTGTCTGTACATGTAACAGTCTCTCTCTGTGTCTGTACATGTAACAATAGTTCTTCTCTCTGTCTGTATATGTAACAATATTGTTTCTCTGTGTCTGTATATGTAACAATATTGTTTCTCTCTCTCTGTGTGTCTGTATATGTAACAGTCTCTCTCTGTGTCTGTATATGTAACAATATTGTTTCTCTCTCTCTGTGTGTCTGTATATGTAACAGTCTCTCTCTGTGTCTGTATATGTAACAATATTGTTTTCCTCGCTCTGTGTCTGTATATGTAACAATATTGTTTCTCTCGCTCTGTGTCTGTATATGTAACAATATTGTTTCTCTCGCTCTGTGTCTGTATATGTAACAATATTGTTTCTCTCTCTCTCTGTGTCTGTATATGTAACAATAGTTTCTCTCTCTCTCTGTGTATGTATATGTAACAATATTGTTTCTCTCTCTCTGTGTCTGTATATGTAACAATATTGTTTTCTCTCTTCTTGTGTCTGTACATGTAATAATAGTTTCTCTCTCTCTCTGTCTGTATATGTAACAATATTGTTTCACAATGTGATATCTCTCTGTGTCTGTATATGTAACAATAGTTTCTCTCTCTCTGTGTGTCTGTATATGTAACAAGGGGTGTTGGGTGAGAAGGTAGGGGTTAGTACCTCATGGAAAATGACAGCCGTGTCCTGGTTGTGTCCACGGATAGTCATGATCCTATTTGGTCCCCACTCTCACCTAGCTCATGTTTGGCTCCACGTGCCACACCTCGGGCAACAGTCTGGGCTGACTGGCTAAACAACATGAGTGGGCGGAGTAATCCTGCTTAACCTTCCCACGTCCCCATTTTCCCTCCCTATTTTCCCCTATCCCTTTCCACTTCCTTCCCAGTTGCGACAAGAGATGATAAGACACTGGCATTGCACTGAGCCAGATAGGTCACACTGCTTGAGGGACCCATGGTGAGACGGACTCTGTGTGTTGGAAGGGAATAGCTGGATGGGTGGAGATGCATAAAACACCTATGCACATGACGTGACATGGCCATAGTGAATAGCCCAGAACCAGAGCTAGTGATAAAGGCCTGCAAGCATGGTGCACCTATGACTAGCGGGATTGTGCAGCGTGAACTGTGCTCCCCAAGTTCGATCCAGTGACACCTGATACCACATATCTGCCTGAAACTACCAGGGCCCTAGATCAAGCTAGAGATCTATGTCTGACAACCTTTTTGGGATGAAATTGTCGCAACAAAACTCAGACATAATACCAATACAACACAAAATATTAGATACGAGCTCGGACGCCGCCTTGGTCAACAGGTCCAGCGACGCGAGTGAAGCCCTCGCTCCATGTGAAAAATATGAAAAGGGGATCCATTAATATACTACAGATAAACATATCAGGACTACAGAATAAAAAGATGGAGCTCGAAAGAACTCTACAACAGAGTAATGTCCACATTGTCCTTATACAAAAAAACCATCTTACCTCAAAGAGGAGTTAACATCACTGGTTACACCCAATACAAATGCGAGTGCAACAGATGTCAAGGACTCATGACACTGATAAGAAATGATGTGCAGGCAGAAGTCCACAACAGACCACACAACAACATAGACATCCAGACCATCCAAGTGTGGTTTGATGGAGTGAGATATACTGTACATAACATCTATTGTCCACCAACCTGCACCTCTGACCAGCCGTTCAAGGAACCCATGTACACCAGAACAATTATTGCAGGAGACTTTAATGCACACACACCAGCCCTAGGTTACAAAGATTACAACAAAAGAGGGAGAGACATTGAAGACCTGTGTAACTCATCCAACCTCATTGTAATGCAGAGCTCAGAAACCAAACCAACACTTCTACACAGAGCCCATGGTCAATAGCAGACCAGATCTTACCATAGTATCAGCTGACATAGATGCAACAACTATCACTGTCTTGGATGATATAGGAGCACCATCCCCATACTTATCTCTGTTACACCAAGCAACTAGAACCCTCAGTTTATAGAAATAGAAAGTTCTGGAATTTCAGAAAAGCAGACTGGCCGCTCTTCGAGAACCAGACCAACATAGGCATGGACAAAATTGACCTCACTGAAAATATCGATACTGTCTTTGCTAACATATGTTGTAAAATACTGGAAGCTGCAAGAAAGGCCATTCAAATGGAAACACCAGAAAATATAAGCCATACTGGAACAAGATCTAGAAAAGCAGTGATGGATAGAAGAAAGCAAGGAAACAAGCTAAAAAAGAACTAATCGAGTTAATAAAACCAACTATAATCGCTTGATGCAAAGTTCGCCTTCTAATTAAAGCAGCAAAGAAGATGAGTGGCAAGACAGATGTCAGAAACTTGATCTAAATAAAGATGGCTACAAGGCATGGGATCTGATAAACAAACTGACAGGAACTAGAAAGAAAGAAAATCCCAGACCCACCAAAAGAAACAATGAAACCATCATAGATGCAAAAAGAAAGCTGAAATATTCAACAAACACTTTGCATGCTTAACAGAAGCATAAGAAGAAAACAGCAGGATAAAGCTTTATGGAAAATCTTTAAAAGTAAAAAAAAATGCACCAGTAGCGAATGTATGTGCATTTGAACAAGAATTTAGTCTATGCGAGATGGAAACAGCAATGAAAAAACTAAATCCTCGAAAAGCCCCAGGCCCAGATAAGATTAAGAATTAAATGTTATGCCATATGGGCAAGAAGGCTGGGTTGATATTGTTCCGCTATAACTAGAACTTGAGAGAGGCTGAAATACCTGCTGCTTGGCGAACAGCCAATATCACCCCATCCTCAAGAAAGGGAAACCAGTGGGACGACCCTAAGTTACAGGCCCATCTCATTGACCTCATGTTTAGGAAAGCTAGCGGAGAGAATGGTTAATAACCGACTTTATTGGTGGCTCAGTTGCAAGAGCGTACAACCTGAAAATAGAATCATCAAGAGGAAAGGGCAGACCAAGAAAAGATGGGTTGATGGAGTTACAGACATCTTAAACTCCACAATACCACACCATATCAGGCTACCGAGCGTGCATTATCTCGAAACCGATCATCAGTTAAACCTGCTACGCCTAGCTTACAAAAAAGCAGAGAAGGACAAAAAAAAGAAGATTGGTGGCTTGAAAACCCAGTCACTTGATAATACCAGGCAGGGTTTAGAAGGGCTGCAGAACAGAAACCAACTCTTCAGACTTGTGCAGAATACAATTGATGGATTCCAGAATGAAAAGCACACAACCGCTGTTTTCATCGATTTACAGCAAGCATATGACAGAGTCTGGAGGAAGGGCCTCTTGATGAAGATGCTCAATTAGGGATCTATGGAAAGATGTTACAATGGATACAAGCTTTTTCTCCAAAACAGAACCATTGGGAAAATCTTTTAGTGGAACAATGTCCTCCAAGAGAACACTAGAGGAAAGGCTCCACAGGGCTCTGCCCTTAGTGCACCCTTTTCTCATCTTCATCAATGACCTCCCATCCCTTCTAAACACACAGAAAGCCCATTTTGCTGATGACCTTGTAATATGGACAAGCGAGAAATACCCTGTACTAACTCAGGCTAAACTTAATAGAACCCTTGCCATAATCTCAACATATTGCAACCTATGGGAAAATTAAAGTCAATGAACAGAAAACTGTGTATACTACATTCTTCCGCAGCCTCAAAACAACTCAAAGAACCTTTCGCTTACAATGAATGGAGCACTGTTGAAAAGAGGAAACCCCACTTACCTGGGAGTCAAGTTAGACAAACAACTGAGGATGACAGAACACATTAACAACATAAAAGAAAAAGCATCTAAAAGACTCAACATGGTTAAAAGACTTGCTAGCACCACTTGGGTGCAGACAAGAGCACCCTTAGGCAACTATATCTTGGCTATGTAAGATCTACAATGGACAGCTGCCTTCCTCTCCAAGCTATAGCAAGTTAGCACATCACAACATCCCTGGACAGAGTGCAGAATCAGGGTCTCAGGTTTAAATGTGGGGGAATGAGAACGACCCCAACTGCTGCTTGTGAAATCGACGCCAACATCGAACCACTAGAATTAGAGACTAAGGGCACTAATAGAAGCAGTCGAGCGATATAAAAGAATAGAAAAACCATCCCAACAGACAAACTATTGACAGGTGGAAATCCAATCAAAGAATCTAGCAAAAAACAGTGCTGGAAGTTGGGAAAAATCTCTAAGAACATTACCATCTCCCAACTGACAGAGAACCGATCACAAGATGCCCCTGCCCACCACCATGGCTAAACATAAAACAACCAGTAATCCAGAAATACCTCCTTGACAAAACTATAAACAAAGCAACACTTGCACCGATCTTAAAAACCTGTGCACTGGAGACAATAGACAGTTATCCTACTTCCTCTATCCATGCCTACACTGAGGTTCAGCCAAAGCCACTACTAAGCTGGCTTCGCATAACCTGAAATATCCAGATGGAACTACCTATAGTTACTGTGCTCCTTGTGGTAATATATGTTCCAACTATGAGGCAGAGATTATAGCCATAAAGACCGCTGTAGAACTAGTCCACCAGCAGTTTGAACTTGGAGAGAATATTGTCCAAGACATGATAGTATTCACTGACTCACAGTCCACGCCAAGCTTTAGAAGAACAGCAGAATCAGTCAGCAGATCCAGTCATTGGCATTAGTCATCCACAATTTGATTTCCACCTTTAATATTAATGTCATTCTACAGTGTATTCCTGGGCACACAAATATCCCAGGAAATGACAAGGCAGATCATCTGGCCAAACAGGGATCATCAAACCACAAATAGACAAACCTGTTAGCATACAAAGTATAAAACAGATTCTGAAAAACAACTCCAGAGAAGATTGGCTGAACCGATGGGCTATGGGGACTACTGGTCGCACATGTATGGCAGAGATGAATAGACCAAACCCCAAGGACAATATAAATTGCTACAAAGAAAAGATCAAGCACTATCTTTCAGTTAAGAACAGGACATGTTGGACTGAATTACCACCTACACAGAATAAAACCCACACACCTACCACACTGTAGAAAGTGCAGTCATTCATGTGAGACAGTACAGCATATCTTGATTGAATGTCCTGGACTGCATAAAGCTAGACAAGAACTCCTCCCACCACACCCATCTGTTCATAATACCTTTTACACTAGTCTCCCACAATTACAGAACACATGCAGATTCTACAAACTGGCATTGCTGCCTAAGAGTGAAAACTTCTAGCTCTGGGTTAGAAGAAGAAGAAGAAGAAGTATATGTAACAATATTGTTTCTGTCTGTGTCTGTATATGTAACAATATTGTTTCTCTCTCTCTCTCTGTGTCTGTATATGTAACAATATTGTTTCTCTCTCTCTGTGTCTGTATATGTAACAAGTGTTTCTCTCTCTCTGTGTCTGTATATGTAACAATATTGTTTCTCTCTCTCTGTGTCTGTATATGTAACAAGTGTTTCTCTCTCTCTGTGTCTGTATATGTAACAAGTGTTTCTCTCTCTCTGTGTCTGTATATGTAACAATATTGTTTCTCTCTCTCTGTGTCTGTATATGTAACAAGTGTTTCTCTCTCTCTGTGTCTGTATATGTAACAATATTGTTTCTCTCTCTCTGTGTCTGTATATGTAACAATATTGTTTCTCTCTCTCTCTGTGTCTGTATATGTAACAATATTGTTTCTCTCTTGCTCTGTGTCTATATATGTAACAAGTGTTTCTCTCTCTCTGTGTCTGTATATGTAACAATATTGTTTCTCTCTCTCTCTGTGTCTGTACATGTAACAATATTGTCAATCTTCATATTGCAGATCTTGCTTCAAAGAAGCTTTTGCTGTAATACCTGAGCTATCTGATGAGGGCAAAAAGTAAGTCACAAACTGTTTGAAAAATAACTCATTAGTACACAATTTCTGGCTACTGCTTGCATGGTGTACAGTTTTGTTATATGTATAGTTAGCATTTATGTACAATTTTATTATATAGTATAGCTAGTTTGTGTACAATTTTGAGGTGTAGCTAGATATTTGTTTATTTTCTGCTAGGAAAAAGACTGTCTGATCTATATCATTTAGACTACTTGGATTGAGTTAGAATATACATAATGCATATTTTGAGCAAGTGTTAGCAGAAATGTTCACTAAGCCTCTTGCCAGTTTCACCTATATAAGTCATATCACAATGTTTGCAAATGATGACATAGATAACTTTGCAGGGCTCAGATGTAAAACCACTTTCAGTAATAATAATAGCTTTAGGAAATGATACAGTATGGATCTGTATCACGTAGACAGATGAATTACATTGCTCACTGTCACACTGGATGGTGTCAAAGTGACCCAGAGCATTGGTTTGTTTACAACTGTGAACCAGGATATTGTTAAGAGTCTTATCTGGTCTATGGACCATCCACAGGAGCATGTCATATTATCAGATTGGAGAAATGAAACATGCTGGAGATTTCTAAAATACGAACTATGAGGATAGGATAGGATGAAAAGTCCAGACAAGATCAAAGAAAGGAGTCTTTTTGTTTCTTCATGCTAGCATCCTGGCAAGTGTTTTTTTGTGCTAGCATCCTGGCAAGAGTTTCTTCATGCTAGCATCCTGGCAAGAGTATCTTCATGCTAGCATCCTAGCAAGTGTTTCTTCATGCTAGCATCCTGGCAAATGTTTCTTCATGCTAGCATCCTGGCAAGTGTTTCTTCATGCTAGCATCCTGGCAAGTGTTTCTTCATGCTAGCATCCTGGCAAGTGTTTCTTCATGCTAGCATCCTTGCAAGAGTTTCTTCATGCTAGCATCCAGACAAGAGTTTCCTCATGCTAGCATCCTGGCAAGTGTTTCTTCATGCTAGCATCCTGGCAAGTGTTGCTTCATGCTAGCATCCTGGCAAGAGTTTCTTCATGTTAGCATCCTGGCAAGAGTTTCTTCATGTTAGCATCCTGGCAAGAGTTTCTTCATTCTAGCATCCTGGCAAGAGTTTCCTCATGCTAGCATCCAGGCAAGAGTTTCCTTATGCTAGGATCCTGACAAGTGTTTCTTCATGCTAGCATCCAGGCAAGAGTTTCCTTATGCTAGGATCCTGACAAGTATTTCTTCATGCTAGCATCCTGGCAAGAGTTTCTTCGTGCTAGCATCATGGCAAGAGTTTCTTTGTGCTAGCATCCTGGCAAGAGTTTCTTCATGCTAGCATCCTGGCAAGAGTTTCCTCATGCTAGCATCCTGACAAGAGTTTCTTCATGCTAGCATCCTGACAAGTGTTTCTTCATGCTAGCATCCTGGCAAGAGTTTCTTCATGCTAGCATCCTGACAAGTGTTTCCTCATGCTAGCATCCTGACAAGTGTTTCTTCATGCTAGCATCCTGACAAATGTTTCTTCATGCTAGCATTCTGGCAAGTGTTTCTTCATGCTAGCATCCTGGCAAGTGTTTCCTCATGCTAGCATTCTGGCAAGTGTTTCCTCATGCTAGCATCCTGACAAGTGTTTCTTCATGCTAGCATCCTGGCAAGTGTTTCTTCATGCTAGCATCCTGGCAAGAGTTTCTTCATGCTAGCATCATGGCAAGAGTTTCTTTGTGCTAGCATCCTGGCAAGTGTTTCTTCATGCTAGCATCCTGGCAAGAGTTTCCTCATGCTAGCATCCTGACAAGAGTTTCTTCATGCTAGCATCCTGGCAAGTGTTTCTTCATGCTAGCATCCTGGCAAGTGTTTCTTCATTCTAGCATCCGACAAGTGTTTCCTCATGCTAGCATCCTGACAAGTGTTTCTTCATGCTAGCATCCTGGCAAGAGTTTCTTCATGCTAGCATCATGGCAAGTGTTTCCTCATGCTAGCATTCTGACAAGTGTTTCTTCATGCTAGCATCCTGGCAAGAGTTTCTTCATTCTAGCATCCTGACAAGTGTTCCTCATGCAGCATCCTGACAAGAGTTTCTTCATGCTAGCATCCTGGCAAGAGTTTCCTTATGCTAGCATCATGGCAAGAGTTTCTTCATGCTAGCATCCTGGCAAGTGTTTCCTCATGCTAGCATCCTGGCAAGTGTTTCCTCATGCTAGCATCCTGGCAAGTGTTTCCTCATGCTAGCATCCTGGCAAGTGCTTCTTCATGCTAGCATCCTGGCAAGTGTTTCTTCATGCTAGCATCCTGGCAAGTGTTTCTTCATGCTAGCATCCTGGCAAGTGTTTCTTCATGCTAGCATCCTGGCAAGTGTTTCTTCATGCTAGCATCCTGGCAAGAGTTTCTTCATGCTAGCATCCTGGCAAGTGTTTCTTCATGCTAGCATCCTGGCAAGAGTTTCTTCATGCTAGCATCCTGGCAAGTGTTTCCTCATGCTAGCATCCTGGCAAGTGTTTCCTCATGCTAGCATCCTGGCAAGTGTTTCCTCATGCTAGCATCCTGGTAAGTGTTTCTTCATGCTAGCATCCTGGCAAGTGTTTCTTCATGCTAGCATCCTGACAAGAGTTTCTTCATGCTAGCATCCTGGCAAATGTTTCTTCATGCTAGCATCCTGGCAAGTGTTTCTTTGTGCTAGCATCCTGGCAAGTGTTTCTTCATGCTAGCATCCTGGCAAGTGTTTCTTTGTGCTAGCATCCTGACAAGTGTTTCTTCATGCTAGCATCCTGGCAAGAGTTTCCTTATGCTAGCATCCTGGCAAGTGTTTCCTCATGCTAGCATCCTGACAAGTGTTTCTTCATGCTAGCATCCTGGCAAGAGTTTCCTTATGCTAGCATCCTGGCAAGTGTTTCTTCATGCTAGTATCCTGGCAAGTGTTTCTTTGTGCTAGCATCCTGGCAACTGTTTCTTCATGCTAGCATCCTGGCAAGAGTTTCCTCATGCTAGCATCCTGACAAGAGTTTCCTTATGCTAGCATCCTGGCAAGAGTTTTGTTTGTTTTAGTTTTGGTATATACAGCATATCAGTTGCAAGAATATTATCAGGTCTTAGCTGACTATGGCATCTTGCTAGTGATGTCAATGCAGTCATCCTCCCATCTACTAGACAGTAAAGGCACAACATTTGTGAGAATGGCAAAGTCCTGACAAGTCTGGAAATGGATAAAGATGTAGAAGAAACCAAACTTTGAACCTCAGTAGGCTTCAAATATTACTGATGTTTTCATACAGGAATGATGATAGTGATATCTAGAAATTTGACACGAGAAGTGAAGATATGAGAGGTTAATAAATAGTTGAATTGAAATCATTCAAGAAATGAATGAAACAAGAACAAAAAATAAATCAAATATTAGATACAAGAACAAAAGATAAATCAAATATTAGATACAAGAAAATCGTGGCATATCCTCAAAGGACGTAGCATCAACCACAGTAAACACAGTCGTTGATTTTCTAGGCACCACTTATACGTTCAGTAGTTTGCCATTGCTTTCTGAACGGGTGGCGCCATCGTCCTTTTGTTAAAATCAACGGAAACAATTTGCAAGCAAACTGTCCGCAGCGTGATTCGAACTCAGAACGTGGTTAAGATAGACCGAGTCACTAACCCCTAGGCCACAGACGCCACAGATACAAGAACAAAAGATAAATCAAATATTAGATACAAGAACAAAAATAAATCAAATATTAGATATAAGAACGAAAGATAAATCAAATATTAGATACAAGAACAAAAATAAATCAAATATTAGATACAAGAACAAAAAATAAATCAAATATTAGATACAAGAACAAAAAATAAATCAAATATTAGATACAAGAACAAAAGATAAATCAAATATTAGATACAAGAACAAAAGATAAATCAAATATTAGATACAAGAACAAAAAATAAATCAAATATTAGATACAAGAACAAAAAATAAATCAAATATTAGATACAAGAACAAAAATAAATCAAATATTAGATATAAGAACAAAAGATAAATCAAATATTAGATACAAGAACAAAAGATAAATCAAATATTAGATACAAGAACAAAAGATAAATCAAATATTAGATACAAGAACAAAAGATAAATCAAATATTAGATACAAGAACAAAAGATAAATCAAATATTAGATACAAGAACAAAAGATAAATCAAATATTAGATACAAGAACAAAAGATAAATCAAATATTAGATATAAGAACAAAAAATAAATCAAATATTAGATACAAGAACAAAAGATAAATCAAATATTAGATACAAGAACAAAAGATAAATCAAATATTAGAATAGAAATTAATGAAAGAAGATGTGAGAGGTAAATGTAAGAGAAAACAATGATTCATGCAGTTCTCATGTTTCCTAATAATTCTCTCTCTCTCTCTCTGTGTATGCGTGCGGTGCATGTTATACTGGAAGATCTCCAAATATTGTTTACAGTAGCCAAAACAATTCCTGCTTTGTTTATGCTTCCTGTTCATATCATCATGTCATCTCTGAAGTTTCTTTGTTTTCTCATCAAGCTCAAGACAACTATTTTTATCTCAGCTTCATTTGTAAATTACATGTAAAAATGGTTGACCAGTATGAGACTGTATGACCAGCTTAAAGACCAGCTTGCATAAGACATTATTGCCAAAAATCATCATATGTCATCTTTAACAGTCATCCATGTTTGGAAATAATGGTCCAACTCTTTGTATGCATTTTTAGTTTCTGAGAAATTTTGAGAAAAGATGATCATGTCATCTTATGTGTATGTGTTTATATAGAAATATTTGTTTGGTTAAAATATGATTACCAACAACATTGTAGTAGTCGGTACAACAACATGTGACATCATAGTAGTCAGTACCAACAACATGTTATATTGGTTACATGTGACATCATAGTAGTCAGTACCAACAACATGTGACATTGTAGTAGTCAGTACCAACAACATGTGACATCATAGTAGTCAGTACCAACAACATGTTATATTGGTTACATGTGACATCATAGTAGTCAGTACCAACAACATGTGACATTGTAGTAGTCAGTACCAACAACATATGACATCATGGTAATCAGTACAAACAACATATGACATTGTAGTAGTCAGTACCAACAACATGTGACATCATAGTAGTCAGTACCAACAACATGTGACATCATAGTAGTCAGTACCAACAACATGTTATATTGGTTACATGTGACATCATAGTAGTCAGTACCAACAACATGTGACATTGTAGTAGTCAGTACCAACAACATATGACATCATAGTAGTCAGTACCAACAACATGTGACATCATAGTAGTCAGTACCAACAACATGTGACATCATAGTAGTCAGTACCAACAACATGTTATATTGGTTACATGTGACATCATAGTAGTCAGTACCAACAACATGTGACATTGTAGTAGTCAGCACCAACAACATATGACATCATGGTAATCAGTACAAACAACATATGACATTGTAGTAGTCAGTACCAACAACATATGACATCATAGTAGTCAGTACAAACAACAAATGACATTGTAGTAGTCAGTACCAACAACATATAACATCATAGTAGTCAGTACCAACAACATATGACATCGTAGTAGTCAGTACCAATAACATGTGACATTGTAGTAGTCAGTACCAACAACATATGACATTGTAGTAGTCAGTACAAACAACATATGACATCATAGTAGTCAGTACAAACAACAAATGACATTGTAGTAGTCAGTACCAACAACATATGACATCGTAGTAGTCAGTACCAACAACATATGACATCGTAGTAGTCAGTACCAACAACATGTGACATTGTGTAGTAGTCAGTACCAACAACATATGACATCATAGTAGTCAGTACAAACAACATATGACATTGTAGTAGTCAGTACAAACAACAAATGACATTGTAGTAGTCAGTACCAACAACATATGACATTGTAGTAGTCAGTACAAACAACATATGACATTGTGTAGTAGTCAGTACAAACAACATATGACATTGTAGTAGTCAGTACCAACAACATATGACATCGTAGTAGTCGGTACAAACAATCTAAGATTAACATTACTATTTGTTTTCAGAGTAGTAGAAAAACTGTTTGATAACTTCAAGTCTCGTATGAAGATACAGCTCATGTGTTTCCATGCACAAGAATCTCCAACAAAGGTTAAATTGACAACACATGACATTTCCAGCTGTTAGTTAACATGTACAATATATTTAGTTCATTTCTCATTGATTTCTGGATAACTTTATATGTAATGTTCAATTGTTTTTCTTTGCTAATGTATATTCTTCTTTCCACTGCAAACTTCACCATTTATAATCTTCTTTCCACAGCAAACTTCACCATTTATAATCTCCTCTCCATGGCAAACTTCACCATTTATAATCTTCTTTCCATGGCAAACTTCACCATTTATAATCTTCTTTCCATGGTAAACTTCACCATTTATAATCTTCTTTCCACTGCAAACTTCACCATTTATAATCTTCTTTCCACTGCAAACTTCACCATTGATAATCTTCTTTCTGCGACAAACTTCACCATTTATAATCTTCTTTCCATGGCAAACTTCACAATTTATAATCTTCTTTCCATTGCAAACTTCACCATTTATAATCTTCTTTCCACTGCAAACTTCACCATTTATAATCTTCTTTCTGTGACAAACTTCACCATTTATAATCTTCTTTCCATGGCAAACTTCACATTTTATAATCTTCTTCCATTGGAAACTTCACCATTTATAATCTTCTTTCCATTGCAAACTTCACAATTTATAATCTTCTTTCCATTGCAAACTTCACAGTTTATAATGTCTAGCATTACTTTTGGACGGTAATGAGAGGGATTGGGGCTGTTGAAAAACAAAATATACAGTTAGTCAACTAAAAGCTGATACCACCAGATGATGTGTATGTTGTCCTATATACAGATATGATAGCTGATACTACCAGACAATGTGTATGTGTTTGTTTACACAGATATGACTGTATCTAGATAATCTTGATGAAGCCACAGAGCTGCCACAGACTGTACAGGTGACATAGACTGTACAGGTGACAAAGACTGCCACTCCCGTGTTGGACTGTACAGGTGACAGAGACTGTCACTCCCGTGTCTGACTGTACAGGTGACAAAGACTGTCACTCCCGTGTCTGACTGTACAGGTGTCATAGACTGTCACTCCTGTGTTGGACTGTACAGGTGACAGAGACTGTCACTCCAGTGTCTGACTGTACAGGTGACAGAGACTGTCACGGTGACAGAGACTGTCACTCCTGTGTTGGACTGTACAGGTGACAGAGACTGTCAGTCCTGTGTCGGACTGTACAGGTGTCAGAGACTGTTAATGTGACAGAGACTGTTACTGCCGTGTGTTGGACTGTACAGTTGTCAGAGACTGTTAATGTGACAGAGACTGTTACTCCCATGTGTGACTGTACAGTCACCAACTAAGCTGAGTAGTACATATCCTGTAACACAGCTTGTTGTTTACCATGGACTGACAGATATAATGTCCCCTACATTATGTCTCCAACTCATACAAAAGGACTGACTTCAGACATAAGTTAAAGTTAGTTAGGGTTGCCATATTTTGATCTTCCAAAATGAGGACACTTATTCCTAAAATGTTCATATAAAATGAGGTTGTATGGTAACCTAGTATACATATATCCTCTTTGTGTTCCCATTTACACGTAAGACTTCTACAAACCATCTCTATTGTTACCAATCTGCCGCTTTCTACCAAGTGTTTCCTATGTCAGGTCACAATCTTTCCACAGCTCTTCTCCACAGCTCTTCTCCACAGCTCTTCTCTACAGCTCTTCTCTACAGCTCTTCTCTACAGCTCTTCTCCACAGCTCTTCTCTACAGCTCTTCTCTACAGCTCTTCTCCATGTTTCTTCTGGAAGTCCATGTCTTCTTTGTCCATCTGAGAGCTTGTGCTAGACAATGACCCATCAGCTGTCCATCTGAGAGCTTGTGCTAGACAATGACCCATCAGCTGTCCATCTGAGAGCTTGTCCTAGACAATGACCCATCAGCTGTCCATCTGAGAGTTTGTCCTAGACAATGACCCATCAGCTGTCCATCTGAGAGCTTGTCCTAGACAATGACCCATCAGCTGTCCATCTGAGAGATTGTCCTAGACAATGACCCATCAGCTGTCCATCTGAGAGCTTGTCCTAGACAATGACCCATCAGCTGTCCATCTGAGAGCTTGTCCTAGACAATGACCCTAATGACATATGACATATATTACCAATCCACCTCTATTTTTTGTTTATGATGGTATTTTAATTAATTACATTTTTTTTTTTAAATTGACCTGACTGAATTCACACCACATAGATTTCTCTCAATCGTTTATGAATTCACACCACATAGATTTCTCTCAATCGTCTATGAATTCACACCATGTAGATTTCTCTCATTCGTCTATGAATTCACACCATGTAGATTTCTCTCATTCGTCTGTTGGGCATGGGTTAAAGAAAATCGTCTTTCTATCGAAGTATTGTGTGCTGGAATAGCAAAGGAGAACTTTCAATATAATCATATCACTTTTTGTTTTGCGATGGCAATTTATTTTTATAGATGGATGCACATTTCTCATTTTCCAGTTTTTTTCTGATTCCACTCAAGCGCTTGTCTAGTGACACTTAACTGCGTCTTTTGCATGGTATGTCTGACTCATGCCGTTTTCTCCTCTTAACCTGGGTCATTATTTGTGTTAAACTGATTTTCATTAAATATTGAATGAACCAACTTATACAGGGTGTTTGTAAAGTCTCACTACACTTTACATGTAGAAGAAATGTGAAGTACATGTCATGAAAAAATGTGCTCCATAGTCAATTGCGACGCAATATGCAGTGAATGACTGTTGCCTGTTGGAGTAGTTCTTGCTGTTGCAGCTGCTGTTTTGCTTTGATAATTCAATCCATCACCAACAGGAATCGGATGGGAGACGGTAGGAAAACCCTGAATCTGTGTTGCCCCTTAACATAATTATGTTGTAAGTAGTTCTAGGGACATTGAAATGGAATTTCGTGGAGGGTTCATTATCTGAAACATCATGTCTTAGTAAAATATGGACAAGAAAATGGATGACAAAAGTATTGGTAGAAGAGTGGTTTGGGTGAGAGTAGGCAGGCTTCATAGTCGTGCATTTACCAATAATAATTGGCTAATGTGAGCTAGTTTTAAAGTTTATTCTTCTTTTATCTTCCACCATTTACTTTTTATAGAAGTGTTGGGGGTGAAACGTAGTGATCTTGTGTGTTGTGTGTGCTTGTTCTTCTCTTCCACCATTGACTTCTTTATAGAAGTGTTGGGTGAAACGTAGTGATCTTGTGTGTGCTTGTTCTTCTCTTCCACCATTCACTTCTTTATAGAAGTGTTGGGGGTGAAACGTAGTGATCTTGTGTGTGCTTATTCTTCTCTTCCACCATTTACTTTTTTATAGAAGTGTTGGGGTGAAACGTAGTGATCTTGTGTGTGCTTGTTCTTCTCTTCACCATTGACTTCTTTATAGAAGTGTTGGGGGTGAAACGTAGTGATCTTGTGTGTGCTTGTTCTTCTCTTCCATCATTTACTTCTTTATAGAAGGGTTGGGGTGAAACGTAGTGATCTTGTGTGTGCTTGTTCTTCTTCTCTTCCACCATTCACTTCTTTATAGAAGTGTTGAGGGTGAAACGTAGTGATCTTGTGTGTGCTTGTTCTTCCTTCCATCATTTACTTTTATAGAAGGGTTGGTGAAACGTAGTGATCTTGTGTGTGCTTGTTCTTCTCTTCCACCATTCACTTCTTTATAGAAGTGTTGGGGGTGAAACGTAGTGATCTTGTGTGTTGTGTGTGCTTGTTCTTCTCTTCCACCATTTACTTCTTTATAGAAGGGTTGGGGTGAAACGTAGTGATCTTGTGTGTGCTTGTTCTTTTCCACCATTTACTTCTTTATAGAAGTGTTGGGGTGGTAAAACGTAGTGATCTTGTGTGTGCTTATTCTTCTCTTCCACCATTTACTTCTTTATAGAAGTGTTGGGAGTGAAACATAGTGATCTTGTGTGTGCTTGTTTTAAGGCACTTTGTAAGCTGATATTCATGTTCGTAAGGCTGTTCTTGATGCCATCGCTCCATTTTTGCGTGGTCTTC
The DNA here is from genome assembly GCA_020796225.1 of Arion vulgaris. Classification (NCBI taxonomy): domain Eukaryota; kingdom Metazoa; phylum Mollusca; class Gastropoda; order Stylommatophora; family Arionidae; genus Arion; species Arion vulgaris. The sequence continues at coordinate 30,531 of JADZMA010000057.1, read as the reverse complement.
CTCTTGCTTTGTACTCAATATACTTTTTCTGTATATTGTCACACCTGTAGCTTTCTAAGGCACCTCATCTCTGTCGTTATGATTTTCCGCTCATTAGCTGCTGTTATTGGCCATGTTTGACACTGGTAACATAGTGTTGGCCAGAAAATCGTTCTTATGAGATTTGCTTTAGTTGTTAGTGGTATCTCTTTATGTGACAACAGTGGTGTTAACTGTCCCAGTACTTGGTTAGCTATTGTGCAACGATTGCTGATTGCTGTTTTATTATTACTGGTAATTCGAAATAAACATTTACTGTTCAATAGCTAACGTTTGACATGTTATTATGTTTTTGTTAGTGTTTTACTTGTTTGTCTTTTCTATTATTGATTATTTGTTCTTGTACCACTGAACGGCACACCAAATACCACCTTAGATATGTGTACCACTGAACGCACACACATACACCTTGGATATGTGTACCACTGAACAGCACACCACATACCACCTTGGATATGTGTACCACTGAACGGCACACCACATACCACCTTGGATATGTGTACCACTGAACCACATATCACTGAACAGCACACCACATACCACCTTGGATATGTGACACTGAACAGCACACCACATACCACCTTGGATATGTGTACCACTGAACCACATATCACTGAACGGCACACCACATACCACTGAACGGCACACCACATACCACCTTGGATATGTGTACCACTGAACCCACACACATACCACCTTGGATATGTGTACCACTGAACAGCACACCACATACCACCTTGGATATGTGTACCACTGAACGGCACACCACCTACCACCTTTGATATGTGTACCACTGAACGGCACACCACATACCACCGTGGATATGTGTACCACTGAACGGCACACCACATACCACCGTGGATATGTGTACCACTGAACGGCACACCACATACCACCTTGGATATGTGTACCACTGAACGGCACACCACATACCACCTTGGATATGTGTACCACTGAATGGCACACCACGTACCACCTTGGATATGTGTACCACTGAATGGCACACTATGTACACCTTGGATATGTGTACCACTGAACGGCACACACATACCACCTTGGATATGTGTACCACTGAACGCACAGCTGGGCATGTTGTTAGTTTCTGGTCACATGATATGCACAGCAGTCACTTGTTATGAATACAAACATATTTATTGCTCTTTCAACATGTTTGTATGGTGGCGAATGCATTAGATTCTTGGCTGCCTACGCTGAAGCAACATGTTCAATTCACGGGAAGGACAACAATTTTTTTAAATTTTATTTTTATTAATACATTTGATTATGAGAACTACAGAAGTTTCATTTGGAATGATAGAACTGACTCTGAATAAATTCTATTTGCAAATTGTTATTTGTCAACTTTCACTGCAATTCTATTGTAATCTGGGATGATCACAGGAACACTGGCAATTGGAATGGTGACATTTAATCTTATGGGATCAACCTAGTTCACCCAAAATAGTTCACCAGTCATAAGGTCAGGTAAATGTTCACCTGGGTGTAACGTCCAGGTAAAATAATTCACCAGGGATGTAACGTCAGGTAAAATAATTCACCAGGGTCATAAGGTCAGGTAAAATAGTTCACCAGGATCATAAGGTCAGGTAAAATAGTTCACCATGGTCATAAGGTCAGGTAAAATAGTTCACCAGGGTCATAAGGTCAAGTGAAATAGTTCACTGGTCATAAGGTCAGGTAAAATAGTTCACCAGGGTCATAAGGTCAGGTAAAATAGTTCACCAGAGTCATAATGTCAGGTGAAATAGTTCACTAGGTCATAAGGTCAGGTAAAATAGTTCATCAGGTCATAGGTCAAGAAAATAGTTCACCACAGTCATAAGGTCAGGTAAAATAGTTCACCAGGGTCATAAGGTCAGGTAAAATAATCAATGATATAAAGATAGGTAGTATAACAAGGGCGACAACTGATGACAGCAGTTTGACTGAATTCTATTATCGTCCTTCTAACTCTGTCATTGATGAACTTGGACAGATTCCTTTGTTGAGTAAAGTAACGATTTAATCTAGAAGATTCCATCTCAATCTGAAATTTTAAAAGTAGAACAATATGTCAGATAAATCGTCCAATTTAGACATTTCTAGCTGAGATGATGTCTATGTATAGGTCTATGTTTGTGATAGGAAAGTTAGAGAAGTTATTCAGTCTATGTATGGTATATGTTTGACGATAGAAAAGTTAGAGAAGTTATTCAGTCTATGTATGGTATATGTTTGGATAGAAAGTTAAGGCGTACATATGCTGGTGACCGATGGGATGTCAACTGAAAAACTGCATAAAATTTACATTTCTGCATTCAGGGTACCTGCTAATCAGACAATTGATGTGTTGACACTAACCAGACAATTGATGTGTTGACACTAACCAGACATTTGATGTGTTGACACTAACCAGACACTTGATGTGTTGACACTAACCAGACACTTGATGTGTTGACACTAACCAGACACTTGATGTGTTACACTAACAGACAATTGATGTGTTGACACTAACCAGACAATTGATGTGTTGACACTAACCATACAATTGATGTGTTGACACTAACCAGACACTTGATGTGTTGACACTAACCAGACAATTGATGTGTTGACACTAACCAGACAATTGATGTGTTGACACTAACCAGACACTTGATGTGTTGACACTAACTAGACAATTGATGTGTTGACACTAACCAGACACTTGATGTGTTGACACTAACCAGACAGTTACTGTGTTGAGACTGTGTTGAGACTAACCTCTTGTAAAGTAATTGTAGACTTCTTCACCAAACACCAGCAAGGACATTGTGTCATGTGATTAGATGAGAGACAGGTGTGCGGTGGTGGTCGTGGAGAGAGCTGGGTATCATCTGTTGTAGTTCTAGACCACAGATCTAGAGAGCTGTCTGCTATATCAGACTTTGTTATTGATATTCCTGAGATGATTTCATTACTGATGGAACTGTTATATGTACTATCTGATGTACTATACAAAGCTAGTCCAGCTAATGATGACGGCAGCATTTGAAAATGAGTTGTTGCAATGAAGGTGGCTTCCAGTAATGGTAATGAAATTGTGGAAGTTGATAAAATATTGATGCTAGAAGCTGGTGTAATTTCTTCCATGGACGAAATATTCAAAATGAGATCTTCAGAACTTGAAGCTTCAAGAATACTTGTCGTCTCTGTCCACAGCATTGTTGTCCCTGTCCACAGCATTGTTGTAAACACATTATAATCTGCAATGATACACAAAAGCAAATAATTGATAACTACGTCTGCATTCTTAGTTAATAGTGGATGATATCAACATATAACATAACAATAACATGTCCTTACCACAGAGAAGTAACCTGGTACCAGTTTGTGACGTCATGACAAGTGACTACAACATTGTTCCCGTTCTCTAGTGCACACCATTCCTCTAAGATTTCGTCAATAATTTCTGCAGAGATAGCCTGTTGAAGAGAATATTTGCAATGACAATAAGGATAACTCTGCAGAGATAACCTGTTGAAGGGAATATTTACAATGACAATAAGGGATAACTTCTGCAGAGATAGCCTGTTGAAGGGAATATTTACAATGACAATAAGTGATAACTTCTGCAGAGATAGCCTGTTGAAGGGAATATTTACAATGACAATAAGTGATAACTTCTGCAGAGATAGCCTGTTGAAGGGAATATTTACAATGACAATAAGGGATAACTTCTGCAGAGATAACCTGTTGAAGGGAATATTTACAATGACAATAAGTGATAACTTCTGCAGAGATAGCCTGTTGAAGGGAATATTTACAATGACAATAAGTGATAACTTCTGCAGAGATAACCTGTTGAAGGAATATTACAATGACAATAAGTGATAACTTCTGCAGAGATAGCCTGTTGAAGGGAATATTTACAATGACAATAAGTGATAACTTCTGCAGAGATAGCCTGTTGAAGGGAATATTTACAATGACAATAAGTGATAACTTCTGCAGAGATAGCCTGTTGAAGGGAATATTTACAATGACAATAAGTGATAACTTCTGCAGAGATAGCCTGTTGAAGGGAATATTTACAATGACAATAAGTGATAACTTCTGCAGAGATCGCGTGTTGGAGAGAATATTTGCAATAACAAATACCAAACATTTTTACCAATTTTAATATATATTTTATATTATTTTATGTTTTATTATCTTATGTTATGTTTGTTAAGTTATATTAAATTTACTATGAGTATTTTATCAGGGGTGGCTCGTCATTAGAGGCCAGTGGGCCTGGCCCCACCAAACATTTTGAGTAACGTGTACTTATAAATTTTAGAAATTATTTGTTCATAATTATTACTTTCAACGTGATACTGATTAGCTTTGAAAGTTGATATATAACTTTTAAAACATCACACAGTCTGAATCTGAAATTCAGCATCTTTCCTCCCTAATTAGTTTAGCCCTGGTCATTAGGCCAGTTAGTCCCCCCCAACTAACAATGAGTAATGCGTACCTATTATTTTATAAATTATTTCTCAATAAATATTACTTTTAACTTGACATTGATTAGCTTTGAAGTTGAATATATAACACTAAAATATAAATGTCCTATCATAATAACATAACAACCATAATAATAGATAAAATATCATTTTTTTTTAAAAATAATATACTGTCTGAATACAGTCACGCATATTGCAGTGCACTATTTTTCGATAGTTCATTTTAAAATGTGCATATCTACGATGTAACATTTCGACCTTTGACGTCAACCTGCAATGATAATTGGCAAAACAATTACGCCTTTTTCATTCATCCGGTAGCTAATGTATTCTTACGCGTCAACTCATTTCTTGATTAAATAAATAGTCCTTATAAATATCGATTGAATTACGAATTATATATAACAATAGTATAAAATTATAGGAAATAATACAAATAAGTTACTAATCATATCCTTACTAAGTAGCATAGAATAGTTTAAGTTAATCACCTATTCCATCAATGTACATTTGTCTACGACAGGGTGGGCAAACTACGGCCCGCGGGTGCATATGCCCGCCATTGGATATTTTGCGGCCCATAAACACATTTATCCATATTAGAAAATATACTGTTATAGTGTAAGTCTTTTAGAAATATAATTTATTTCAGAAGTTATCTACATTATGTAAAACTACCTTTGTTTACAATAAAATATTTAATTGATTACTTACCCCAGAATTAAACAAAAATATACATAATATTATATGTGGCCCTCAATGGCTTTACAATTTTCAATGTGGCCCTCTGCAAAAGTTTGCCTCACCTGGTCTACGACAATGTACTTTCACTTTCGTTTACACAGCTGACAAGTTTACCAAGGGAGATTATATATTACAAAATCAGCCAACATGTATATAGTCGCACTGAAGGAATAGATAAGTACGTATATTCTGTAATGAGGCTGACGCGCGTTCAATTCACGTATATGCTTTTTTTTAAAATCTTCACAGGGCACACATGTCGTTTGATGTGGCCGAAATATTTAATGGAAGATATTTAATGGAATTTCTTACATTTGATTTTATGTTCTTTAATAGCCAACATGTGGATGTGGGGAATGAATATTTGATGAGGCAGTGAAAAGCATATGTGTGCTTTTGAATATGGGTGTTGCAGAGAAGTCCTCAGTGTGTCATGGACAAAGCGGAAAGCAAGTGAATTTATGCAGTAGGAACTCAGGGTCAGAGAAAGCTGGCAGATGCTACCGATGGGAAAGAGAGAATTGAGACATTTTGGACATATGGAGATACATGGGGGCTGAGAGGACCTTATGGAGGAGGCATGTTGGCAGGGAGAGGAGGAGGACAGGAGAAGATGGATTCGGGATGTAACTGATGGTTTGAACATGATGGCTGCTGAGGCAGGACATCTGGCCTATAGAGAGAAATTCCAGATTACTGTTGGAGTGGCAAAGTTCTGCTCAGGACAAGCTATTTTCTTCTTCTTTAGCGATCTCTGGTCATGCGCTTAATTTACTGTGGATCACAAACTTGGCAGTCAGCTTCAGGTCTGTCATGTTTCTCCAAAGCTTAGTTTTCAGGTCGACTGGGTGTGGCCACATGTTGCTTCTCAGCTCACACAGGAGAGGACAGTCTTGCAGGATATGCTCTGGTGTCTGTTCCGCCTGCTGACACTGGCAGAGAGCTGTTTGACTTATACCTAGTCTATATAAGTGTTTGTTGAGTGCAGTGTCAGGTGCTAGTCGAAATATAATGACCTGGTCTGTTCTGCTTAGGTCTTTGAGGGAGTCTTTCCATAATCATATCCAGTGTTTGTCTTCCAGTCTACTACAGATTTTCTCTGTATGAGGGTTTTAACCTCTTGAAAAGACAAGGGTTGGTAAATTTGCTCATTGGCACTGCCCTCCTTAGCTAAGACATCGGCACTCTCATTGCCTGAAATGCCACAGTGAGATGGAATCCACTGCAAGTGAATTCTGCCTTTTCTGAAAGCTGAGCAAGTTCTTTTTAGGTTTTGTACTGTGCTGTCAGCGGATTTAGCCTCCAGGGCTTGTATAGCTGACAGTGAGTCTGTAAGAAATACCATCTTGCCTGCAGGTGCTTGCAGCTTATTCATGTGCTGTGCTGCCATCAGAAGGGCTAAGAGTTCTGCTTTGTAGTTGGAACATATTCTTCCAGTAGGGGCGCTAGAGACACAGTAGTAGCATCTGGGTACCTAATGTACGCTCCTGCTCCACCATTCATGGTTGCCTCCATTGCCGATCCATCTGTGTAAATTCTTATCCAGCTGTCTTCTGAAAACATGTAATGGAGATGTTCCATTGTAGTTGCTTTCTTCACTAGATTAGGCTTGGCATCTTTGCTTAACAATTTAGGGATGGAGGTTGAGAAGTTTAGTGCTACTGAGTCTGGTTCCCAGTGATCCAAAAGTAATTCTTCAGGTATGGAATTATGATTTAGTAGTTTCAAGTATGACTTTCCTATTTCTTTTGCTTTGTGGTTTAGACTTGTACGCTTTAGTCTGTTCTTTGTTCTAGCCGCCATTTTTCATGCAGTGGATGGTGAAGCATCCTTTTGATCCTTTCAGTCTGTAGAATCACTTTTCTCCTCCTTCTGTCTTCCAAGGGCTGGATGTTGGATGCCTTTTCCATTTCTACAATTGGTGTAGATTTCATGGCTCCCAAAATAGTACGCAGACACCTGTTTTGTGTGTTTTCCAGTATCGATTTGTTTGAATGGGCTGCTGATATCTATGTCAATGATGCATATTCCAGGGTCGGTCTAACTGCACCAGTGTACACCTGACAGGATTCGACTATCAGCTCCCCAGGTAGTTCCAGCCAGCTTCCGCATCACACTTTGTTTCCTCATAGCCTTTCTGTTTTTTTGCATTGCGTGATGTTTCCATGTCAGACGGACAAGCTATTTGATGATGATGATGAATAGCCAACTCTCTTTATATCAAGCTGTTGCAGAACAGAAGCATGTGTTCTTTCTCGAAAGGGAATAACTTCCCGGAATAGACAAATAATAGTAAATAGTCCAAAAAACAATGATTTTTCCGAAACTTTTGTCTGGTCCCACCAAGAAAAATGACCACGAGCGGCTACTGAATTTTTTGCTATGTTTTATTTTATGTAGACTGTACTGATATTAGGCTCTTGTGTAGACTGTACTGATATTAGGCTCTTGTGTAGACTGTACTGATATAAGACTTGTGTAGACTGTACTGATATAAGACTTGTGTAGACTGTACTGATATAAGGCTCTTGTGTAGACTGTACTGATATTAGGCTCTTGTGTAGACTGTACTGATATAAGGCTCTTGTGTAGACTGTACTGATATAAGGCTCTTGTGTAGACTGTACTGATATTAGGCTCTTGTGTAGACTGTACTGATATTAGGCTCTTGTGTAGACTGTACTGATATAAGGCTCTTGTGTAGACTGTACTGATATTAGGCTCTTGTGTAGACTGTACTGATATAAGGCTCTTGTGTAGACTGTACTGATATAAGGCTCTTGTGTAGACTGTACTGATATAAGGCTCTTGTGTAGACTGTACTGATATTAGGCTCTTGTGTAGACTGTACTGATATTAGGCTCTTGTGTAGACTGTACTGATATAAGACTCTTGTGTAGACTGTACTGATATTTGACTACTGCGATCGACACATTTTATTGATGATTGTTTCAAATATGGTTTTAATACTCATATATTATGGTACAGTGGCGGCTCGTGGTCATTTTTCTTGGTGGGGCCCGGCAAAAATGTCGGAAAAATTTAGGTTTTTGGAGTATTTACTATTTCTTGTCAATTCTGGGAAGTTATTACCTTTCTTTCTCTTCTCTCTCTCTCTATTGCTCTCTCTTGAGCACGCGATCACCGCTTAGACTGATGTACCGGTTTTCGCCATAAATTCTGCTTTCATGTGGAAATCTGAATTATGCAAACTTAGCATAAGTGTGTTTCGTCATATCTTTAGCGCCATTTGGAGCTCTGGTGCTTATCCTTCGGCGATGTGCCCGGTTTTAGCCAGCGTTTACTGGGTTCGCTCTCCGTTGCCTCGGGCTGTCCCAGCCGACCTGCAAGGCAGCAGGTTGCTATTTTCTTTAGGGTAGCTACCCTTAGACAATCTTCCCTCCTGGGTTATTGGGCGTCATCTGCCCAGTTTACCAGACTTTTTTTTGGTTTGCCTGCCGTCCAGTTTTGTGTACGTTTGCTTCACTAGACTTTGATTGTCCCTAATCAACTACAAGGCAGTAGTAGTTATCTGCGAGGGAAACGAGGTTATTTCTTCTGGATGGAGACCCTTCTTTGAGGCTTGCCACTTATTCTATGATGGTTTGTTATTTAGTACTATTATTTTCTATAATTTTATACTATTTTATATAAAATTGAAATTCAATCGATAATTAAACGGACTATGTAGCTAGAGTCCTCGTTTATCTGGAAGTAGTTTGCGCTAAGAATGAACATATCTCGGGCTGAATTAAAATAACATTGTTTTGGCAATTATCATTGCAATAGCGATCAAAGGTCAGAGGTCACAATGTTACATCTTAGATAGGAATCTTGTAAACTAGCCCCAGAATTAGTGCACGACACAATGCTTGAAGTATTAGAGGCAAAATGAGCAGCTTCAGTATATATATTTTTTAAAAAGGAGATATATTTATAAAACAGGATTGTTATATTATTCTGATATAATTTTTATATTTTAGTGTTATATATTCAACTTTCAAAGCGAATTAGTGTCAAGTTAACAGTAATAATTACGAAAAAATAATTTCTAAAATAATAAGTACACGTTAATTCTTTTGGTTTAGTAGGACTGGTTCTACTGGTCCTAATGACAGGGCGTATACTAATTAGGGATAAACGAATTTGAATTTCAAATTTCAGACTGTGTGATATTTTAGCGTTATATATCAACTTTCAAAGCTAATCAGTATCTCGTTGAAAGTAATAATTATGAACAAATAATGTATAAAATAATAGTACAGGTTACTCAATACTTTTTGGGGCCGGCCCCACTGGCCCTTAATGATGAGCCGCCCTTGTTATGGTGTATAAAATACTAGTATAGTATGGTGTATGAAATGACATGTTGGCAGAAATAAATGTGAGTTCTGGGAACAAAAGGACACGTTTAGAATTATAGGGTCACTGAGAGATTACTCAACGACACGTTACAGGTGTGATGCATCTCTGGAGGCCGGGCTAACCAGAAGAGGTGGGTTTTTTACTAAATGCACCACTGGTCTTCTTGATCTTTTTTGCAAGGTGGTCGTGATGACCACAAGACTAAAACAATGTACTTCCAGGCGAGTGTGATGTCAACAAGACTAGGACAATTTACTTTAAGGCGAGTGTGATGTCAACAAGACTAGGACAATGTACTTCCAGGCGAGTATGATGTCAACAAGACTAGGAGAATTTACTTTAAGGCGCGTGTGATGTCCACAAGACTAGGACAATGTACTTTAAGACAGTGTGATGTCCAAAAATAGGACAATGTACTTCAAAGTGAGTGTGATGTCAACAAGACTAGGACAATGTACTTCAAGGTGAGTGTGATGTCAACAAGACTAGGACAATGTACTTCAAAGTGAGTGTGATGTCAACAAGACTAGGACAATGTACTTCAAGGTGAGTGTGATGTCAACAAGACTAGGACAATGTATAATGACAATATCTTGTGCCGCTGGCATATCTGAAAGAGCTATACCATCATCTTTAAATATATCTGCTGAAGGATACCTACAACAAAATACGATCATGGACTCTTTACATTACATGGCCAGCGTTCTAACACCTTGAGTATGATGATACTATTGCAACTATTATTTTACTTTTTTTTTCTCCAGTTGAACATACTTATAAACTGTGACCAACCTGTGAGCGGGGCATTAAGCGACGTTTCATTGACCCTGCAGCGGACACCCAACAATTAATTAGTCCAGTAGTCTGAAACCATTCTGTCTGGTCATCGCTGGCCACGTTAATAGTTCCATAGTCAATACTTTCTGTAGTCGCTGTCAAATATCAAATATATAATGATGTTTTCTATCTTTCTTTTCTGATTGAACCTAGTACAACTATTGCAATTTTATGGAACACATAATTGAACCTAGTTCAACTATTGCAATTTTATGGAACACATAATTGAAAGTAAAAAAAATAAGGTGCACTAGTCAACCCTACCAAAGCAGCAGTGACATGGTTCTCATTCAATAATCACCCCTAACGCATGTACGCCTAGTGTGAAACTTCGCAGTATTGTTTTGCCCATAGATAAATCGATGAAATATTTGGGTGTGACATTTGACCGCAGCCTGTGTTTCCGGAACATGTTGAGTATGTCATTGTCAAGGCACGCAAAGGTTTGGCGGCAATGAGTCATGGCGGCTGTTAACATCGAGCAACGACTGCTTGTCATCCTGTATCAGACACTGGTCCTCTCCACCATTGAATATGCAATGGCCACCCTCACTGTCAGCAAAACGCAAAGCGAAAGACTGGAGAGAATACAGAACGAAGCTATGCGCTTCATCCTCGGTTGCACAAGGGATACACTGTGTGGCGATGAGGTTTCTCCTGGATTTTCCGACCATGGTGTATAGACTCAAGATAGCTAGAGCACGTGCCTATCTCAAAATAAGGGCCAAAAAGGATCACCCATTGCATGAACACCCTCAGCACCAGTGGTGAAAATCGGCTAAAGCGGGGCAAATCATGGGTTGGCCGTGCCGCAGATACTGTTCAGCTGGTATGCGGGCTCTATAATATTGACTATGGGGAAGAATGGATACCGATGCCTCCAATACACTGGAACACTTTTTCAACCATCATTAAATTTGACAAAGGTTGCAGAGAAGGAATTCCGTGGCGTTGAATGCAGACGTCAAAGCCATTATCGATGAAAACTGCAATGCAGACGACGTTGTGATTTACACGGATGGATGCGTAGTTCGTCACGAAAAGTCTACATGGGCCTTTTTGCAAGCTCATGTGGCAGAATGGTCAAAAAAGCCAGGGGTGCATTTAGTATGACAACAAGCAGCATGACAATGGAGGTACTGGGGGTGACCAATGCACTACTCTGGCTAGAGTCACAAAACTACACTCATGCGTGCATTCTGAGTGACTCATTGAGTATGATCCGAAAGGTGGAGGCCGGTTCGGTGCGCAGGCAATGGACTGAATCACTGCAGGCGTCACAATTTGCAGAATTACACTTGTCTTTGTTCCGGGCACATGGGTGTCGTTGGCAATGAGAGAGCAGACAGACTGGCTGGCTCTGCCGCTATATCAGAGGGCCAGCCAATGGACAGAGCTGACATCGTGAACGCCTCATAGAGCGTGGCCGCAGAAAAGACCTTCATCTAAACCAATCCACGTCAACTACTAGATTGCGAGAACTGGGTTTGAAGATTGGTGTGGCAAGAAAAGAACGGAACAACAGGTATACGAGTCGGCTCATCAATCAAAATAGAACTGGTACGGTCAGTCGCTGGACGCTGTTGGAGATATTGCGAAGGAGATCGGAGCACCTATGGACATGTCCGAGTGCAATGAAGATATTCCAAACTGAAACTGAAAAAAAAAATAATATAGAAACAGTTTCAAGATTTATCGAACCAAATTCTTAGAAAGATGAGTACAAAGATTCTTAGAACGATGAGTACAAAGATTCTTAGAACGCTGAGTACAAAGATTCTTAGAACGATGAGTACAAAGATACTTAGAACGATGAGTACAAAGATTCTTAGAACGATGAGTAAAAAAAATTAGAGGAAGACATCCTGCAAGAACTGAAATATTGAGTAACATTGACTTATAAACAACATCATGTCTCGGAAACTGAAATCTTGTTTGGGGTCAAAGGCGCAAGGAAGCGGCGCGCCAGGATTAGAAAGATGGCTCTAGTCCCCTGCTCTCACCTCCACGTGGTGACCCTGGTAACAGACGGTGGTTCCGGTCTGGTCAAGAAGGCAGGTGCTGTGGGAGAGCTACTCTGGGGCAAGTAGACATGCAAAGGTAGTCATGCTTGATGAGCGAACACCCAGAGTGATTATTAATGCTCACCTCTCCCGGACTTTGGGAAGCCAGAACGACACATGGGATTCTCGCGACGGAACTCGAGCCCACGCATTCTTCTCTGATGCATTTCTTTGAGCCGATGATAATGGTCAAAAGTTCGAATCAAAACCATCGAAGGTAAGATGGCCGCGTGTGGCGAAATTCGAGCCAAGCTCTCTTTAGCTACCACTCTAGAGCCTATGAGTATGCTGAGTGCCGAGTTGAACCGCAAGCTGAGTCACATATGTCAAAGCACTGCCCCCCATCACGGACATGGGGGCACGACCCAAAGCAATTAAAGAGACGTTGACCTGCGTTTGGTGAATTGGGAGCCCAAGCATGCTCTCTCTTGTCATACTCTCTTGAGCCGATGAGAATGATGGGCGACGAGATGAGTTGCACGTAGGCAACATGGGTCGAAGTCGGATAGCCCAGTAGGAATTGACGGAGATTGTGAGGTAGGCACCAGGGCAGAGCGAGCACGCACGCTGGCAAAGTCATAGGGGGCTCCATCGAGGGCAGCCTGGCAAGGCAAGAGGGTGCGCCCCACCACATGAGTAGAACAACTGGAAAGCCCAACAGAGGCAAAACCGGGTGCAAGCGAGGCAGCGGCATGCGCGGCAGCGGTATGCACGGCAGCAGCAAGCGCGGCAGCGGTAGGCAGGGTGTGCACCCCACCCAAATGCATAAAACAACTGGAAAGCCCAGCAGAGGTAAAGCCAGTGCGCGTTTCCGCCGTAGGAACTACTGCTGCCTTGTAGTCGATTGGGGACAATCAACTGCTAGCTGAGCAAACCGCACACAATAGCTGGCTGAAATCGAACACCCCACTGAAGGATAAGCAACTGTGCTCAAATAGGTGCTGAAGGTTGGTGCATGTACATTACGTTCTGATGTTTGACTGTTTATACATCACAATAAGAATGATAAAAACTAGCTTAGAACGATGGAAAGGAGAAGAAATCTTGTTTGGTCACTTGAAATGTGACAGGAATTTTGTTTGGTCACTTGAAATGTGACAGGAATTTTGTTTGGTCACTTGAAATGTGACAGGAATTTTGAGTAAACAATAATGTATGAGATGATTCCGGGGAGACGAGGAAGGGGATGACAAAGTCGACGATGGAAACAGATAATTAAAGAAATTTTGAACATGACACAATGGAGCTGGCGGGAGAACGGGAAAGATGGACAGTTTTAATTTTAGGTGTGACCTGTGATGAAAGCAATGTTCTGAAAAAAGCGACACACTAAATGCTGGGGTGGGGTGGGGTGGTATGGAGAGTGAATGGTTATTGATAATTGGTTATTGAAATGACGCCATATCACTCCGGCGGACCCATAGGTGCTCAGTTTTCCCAACAGTTGTCGAAGGGTATTATACTGATGGTATCCGTGGAGGCTTTGGTAAACCAGACTCCTCAATCTGCCCCCAGGCATCACTTACTGCTTGTGCAATGTATAATTACTAACTTCTTGAATATTTGATTAGATTCGACGTCAATTTGAGTGTTTTTAGAACAACCAAAAACGTCCATTCTATTGATTTTTCACTCTGCGACTATCGATGCTGTTGATGCAAGTCTGTCTGATCTTCCATTGCTGCGAGCACCAGCATGTTCTGGATAGTAGGTCCAAGTAAATTCTCTTGAGGTTAGAAACGTTGATAGACGACATACACTCATGCATCAAACTGATGGTTTAGACCTTCACCAGAGGCTGAAGATGGGCTTGTCTCTAGTATCTAGTCTGCTATCATAGCATGGAAAATGAAAGAGAGAGAAGGACGGCAGAGGCTGAAGATGGGCTTGTTTCTAGTATCTAGTGTACTATCATAGCATGGAAAATGAAAGTGAGAGAAGGACGGCAGAGGCTGAAGATGGGCTTGTTTCTAGTATCTAGTCTACTATCATAGCATGGAAAATGAAAATGAGAGGACTGCAGAGAATGAATATGGGCTTGTCTCTACTATAAAACCATGGAAAACATCAATATTGTATTCTTCGCTCGTACCAAGACAGAATAAAGCCAAATGATGTACTTACGACATGTTGGTATCATACAGACATTTGTTGCATGCTACAGCTCTGTTGTAAACATGGTCTGACATTACACCAGGGACCTGTAGCACGTCGCGAGTGATAAAGACAAATATATGTAAATCATAAACATATTGTTACAATATCCAATATTTGTTTATTAATAATATCGTAAGGAGTAACGATCAATAAAATGTATTAAGCAAACATTGAAATCATATCATTGACTTCAACAAATAACGTTGATGGCAGGGAATAAAGTGTTTAAGCAAACAGTGAAATCATATCATTCTTTCTTTTCTTTCTTTCTTTTGTCCTTCTCTGCTTTTTTTCCGCCAGGCGTGCAGGTTTAACTGATGATCGGTTTCCGAGATAATGCACGCTCGGTCGCTTGATATGGTGTGGTATTGTGGAGTTTAAGGTGTCTGTAACCCATCAACCCATCTTTCTTTGGGCTGCCCTTTCCTCTTGATGATTCCATTTTCAGGTTGTACGCTCTTTCAACTGGTGTATTCGGGTTCATTCTGACCAAGTGGCCAAACCATTTGAGTTCTGCTTTCAATAAATCTAATAGCAGGTGTTGTTCCGACTGTTCTTCTAATTTCCTCATTTCTTATATGGTCTCTTCTTGTTTTATTTACTGCTTTCCTCAGGCATCCCATTTCGCATGTAATTTTCCTTTCTTGTTCTTTTGTCAGTGCCCATGTTTGGCTCTGGTAGCACAGTGTTGGTATAAAGATTGAATTTATAATCTGTCTTTAGTCACTACTGGAATAGCTGGGTGTTTCAAAATTGGGGTAAGCTGGTATGTAATGTTGTTGGCTTGCTGGATTCTAGTTTCGATCTCTCTGTCCAGTCTACTATCAGATGTGAAGATACTTCCAAAGTATTTGAATTCTCTCACCTGCTTTAGCGTTTGGTCATTTATTTTTATGTTGATATCTTTTTGTTCTCTGCTTATAGTCATGACTTCTGTCTTTGAATGTTGATCTTCATGTTGTATTTGAGGCAGCTATTGTTGAGTATGTTTATGTGTTCTTGAAGCTGTTCAATATTATTATGGAATAAACACTGGTTGTCAGCAAAGAGCAGTTCATTTTGTTGGTCTGCGTTGAGTGATGCTTCATCTATTTTGGTGATACTATCCATGTATGTAATAAAAAGGAGAGGTGATAAACACATCTTTGCCGTACTCCTGATGTTACTGGAAACCAATTTGTGAGTCCGTCGCTTGTTGTATGGCACTTTCACTTTCTATATATATGGCTCTAACACAGTCTAGCAGCGTTCCTTTTATTCCGTAGTTTTCGAGAACATCCATAATATGTCTCTGTTAACCCTATCAAATACCTTCTATCTATGAAGGCTATATTCATTTGATTTTTGTATTCTATTGTCTTTTCACTAATTTGTCTTAGGCAAATATTGCATTTATGTGCACCTTTTCCTTTTCTAAACCCAAACTGTTGTGGGCTGAGTGCTGGCTCCACAGTTGGTCTTATTCGTTGCTCCAGAACTCTTGCAAACATTTTCCCACATGGCTTAGGAGGGAGATGCCTCTATATGTATCATATCATTGATTTCAACAAATAACGGCGATGGCAGGGAATAAAGTGTGTTAAGCAAACATTGAAATCATTGACTTCAACAAAAAACGTTGATGGCAGGGATAATCGGTGTACACATATGTACTCCGTGTTATGTGTTGAAAACAGAAGACTGGTACCATATACACATTAACATGGTCGTTGTGTGCTTTAAAACACGCAAAAAGTGCCTGTGTATGCCAAACCATCCAATGGAAGACAAATTCCAAAATCTAGCAATGGGACGACTGAAAATAAGCTGTTTCTTTTAACAGGTCAAACGACTCCATAACTAAACCTCAGACATACCAAAAGTTGACATCTCCCTAAAGTATGTGTCAGAGCAAACTCCTTAGAGGGACAAGACTGGACAAAAAGAATATATCCAGACAGGATGGAAATTGAGATACAACCACAACAAAGGGTGAACAAAAAAGCACACAACGGATGGCAGTCACACTCAGTTTACTGAATGAAGAATATCGCCAAGATCTCCTGGTCCAGGTTTACATGGATGGGTCAGAATACAACACAGTAAAGTAAAACATATCTAATCTATTTTTATATCTATTAAAAAAGCAAATAGATCATTTGATGATGAATGCATGCTGGTGACGCACACTGTTAGATGTTGTGGTCAAGAGAGACGCAGATGTTGGCAGCGACCACTACCGAGTCGCAGCTTATATTAAACTTAAACTAAGAAAAACGGTAACAGGAAAACATTCAAAAGCAATTCGATGTAGATAAACTAAAATCTGTATTGACAGTTATCAGCAATATGTATCTTTAACAATAATAGCAGGACATAATAATTGGTTATTGGTTATTGGTTACTAAACTGACGTCATTGCACTCGCAGACACATAGATGCTCAGTCTCCCCAACAGATATCTAAGAGTATGCATACTGATGGTTCCTGTGGCTTGCTGATTAAACACACCTCTCACTCTGCCTCTTATGCATCCAGTTCGACTTGAACAACGGGTAACTCCAAACTGCTTAAATAGCTTGATCGATTCAACATCGATTTAGTGTCCTCATCCAACAGAGAGTCTCGAAGAGACCGAAGAATATCCCCTTTATCCATCTTCAACTACCCAACAATCGATGCTGTTGATGCAAGCCTGTCGCTCTCTCATTACCGTAAACACCCGCATGACCGGACAGTATATCCACGTAAGCCGCTGGAGGTTAGAAACTTCTATAGACGACATCCACTCATACCGAAACCTGCCCTTCTGGATCTTGTGAAGCATCGACTGAGAGTCAGATACAACAACTGCCCCAGTAAATGAAGTCCCAGAAATTCAATGGAGGGCAGCAGTAACGGCTCAACCTCCATCCTCATACTAGAAGTAGTTGTCCTGTATGCACCACTTGGCTCTGCAACAACCCTACCATGCGCATTAGCCAAGAAACCCCAGCCCGGGCTTTCACCACGTTGAACCGACCCATCGGTATATACAACAACATCATCACCCTTGCATTAACTCATCAGCTGCTTAACTGCGAGATCAGCCTTCACGCTGCCCCAATCTCTACATTCTCTTCCAAGAGTAATGATAACGTTGAGATAGTTGGTCATGCTACCATCTGTTGGGATCCATTCTTTCCTTTTGGTAGGGTCGCAACCGTAGTCACCTGGCCAATTGTTTCAGCCTGGGCCATCCACGACATGCCACGCTTGATTCTCATCATTAGTGTTCTTGTGTAGTGGATGTCTCTTGTCCGAAGTAACCCGCATATATGCCTTGGTTTGGGTGATTGCATGACGGGAGCGTAGTGACAGAAGGCTAAGCATATATCTCATCTTCACAATGGGGGTATCTCTTGTGCAGCCCATAACTATACGCATACCTTCATTCTGAACCTGTTCGAGTCGTTCACATTGTGATCTTGATATCGTAAGAATTCCGAGTCCGTAATCCACCACTGACATTACCAGTCGATCGAACAAAATGGCAAGTAGTCTCTGCTCAAGGTGTCGCAACATAACTTTGAGAGCCGCAAGACCACGCTTGCACCGTTGTATCGTCTGTTCAATATGGTGTTTGAAAGATAGACTACGATCAAAGGTTATTCCAAGATAGCGCAGCCTGTCTCTGCGCTCGATGGTATGTTCATCAAAGATTACACAGGGTAGGTCAGCCTGACGATGTGATTATTCAACGAGCACCACAACATACACGCTTTTCAGGATTGACCTGAGAGCGAGACTCTCTACACCAACACGAGATGGTATGCAACGTTTTCTGAATGTCGTCAACCATCTCTCGTCTATCTGACCCAGTCCTTATATAAGATATCATCTGCAAATGTCAATGTCCGACCCAATCCGGTTGGCTGAATTTTAGCTACATTTGCTGTGTAAATATTAAACAACACGGGTGATAGAGGAGAACCCTGTGGTAATCCCGGGCATATACGGGCAGGATCCGATGTCCATGTTCCTAAACGGAGTGCAACGTTCTTCCATTAAAGAAGCAGCTATCCAGTTCACCAGCCAAGGATTAACTTCACATTTAATCAAAGAGCACACCTTTATTGAAAAATTCACCTTGTTATAAGCATCCTCCAAGTCGATGGCCACAGCAACAGTCTCTTGCTTGGATTGGAAGCCTTCATAAACATCATATGCAAATGTGCCAGCATTGTGTCATGCCCCTTTCATTGGCCGGTAGCTACCCAAAGTGTCAGGGAGGATGTGATCATTCTCCAAGTGACACATTACCTTTCTGGCCACTATCTTCTTTAGTAATTTGCCATATACATTTTGCAAGGTGCATGCGGTAGCTTGCTGAGCAGTTTGGGATCCTTCCCATGTTTGTGTAGCGGTCGTAAATAACTATGAAGTCAATCCTCAGGTACCACAGCATTCTGTACACTTTTGTTAAAATCAATCACAACTGCATTAATAACAGTCTCATCCAGCTGTTTGATGTGATGATATTTGACACCATCAGGCCCTGGAGCGGTGCTGTGGCTTGCCTTGAGTGCATTAACAACATCCTCCTTTGTTATTAAGTCAATGTAAGGTTCTCCAGAGCTAGTAATATCACGAAGAGCACATGATATTATGGCGGTCAGTTTTATCACCTTTTTCTGTTTGTTCCACGAAACGATGAAGGAACCCTGCCCTTTTCTGCATCTGTTGTCAAGACGGATCCTGACGAGTCACGTAAAGTAGGAAAAGACTGGCTGGTATTCTTCCTGTTCATTTTGCGATGAAACTGCCAGAATTGATATAGAGACTTGTCGCCACAGACTTGTGTTATGAAAGTCTCCATAACCCACTCTTTCCCCTCACTAGCCAATACTTTGAAATCCACAGTGGCTTTGTGGCGAATAGCAGACTTTTCAGCCAAATCACACATATTTCTAGGTCGCTTTTTTCGTGCCTCTGCCATGACTTTGTAGCAGCCTCTTTTGCCAGCCATGCTTTTTCAACATTGTCATTCCACCAAGGTGGTTGCAGGAAAGGAGTCCTAGCAGTCTTCTTCTGGCAGTCTGCCGCAGTATACGTAATGGGTTTTGTATCAGAGGGCATGGCGTGTACTGAAAGACAGATTTGGGTCTACTGTGTCGCAAATTATTGGCCTTATAAAGAAGAACAACGCAGGGGAGATGATCACTATCTTGAGCCCCAAGAACTTTCCCCTCGAGCAAAAGTAGCATCAGTTGTGGAGATCAGTGCCAGATCAATGACACCATCAGTGTCCTCAGGTCTAGAAGCTAATCGAGTTGGGCGGCCATCATTCAACATCGTCAAGTCAGAGTTTAGTAGAGCAGAACTCAAAGCGATGCCCTGTCTATTCTCGGTAGTGCTCCCCACCCTTTGATCGTGCATTGAAATCCCCTGCTATAAGAAACTTTGTGCGTGGTACATCTGAGAACTTCTCAAGGAAATCCCAGTTATCTGCAATATGGAGTTTGTCCACATGGGCGTACACATTATAGATTTGTCATACCTGATCACGAATTGTTAATTGAATTCCTTGTAATTCCACCCTCGGTAAGAAGTCATGTGTGTCAAGGCAGTTGTGGGAAGGTCATGTTTCACATGATAACCTGACCTCGTCCTACCTGGGTTCACTGGGAGTGAAATAACATTTAAATCCTGAACACTCAAGGGCTTTATCCTGCTGCAAGTTGGTTTCATGAATCATGAAAATGTCGAAGTCATAGACTAGCTTCTGTTGAATTGGTTCTCTCCGTTTTGCACTTCGACAATTCCAGTAGCCAATGCGTAGATATTTCAGAGCAAAGTCGATCTTTTTTTCTTCTAAAACTGTCTCTGTCAAGCTCGTCGCTACGTCCATTTCTTTCTCTCCTCACCTCTTCTTTGTATGCATATTTTCTTGTCTGATCTGCTGGAGGACCAGTCAACGGTGCACGAACCCCGTAGCACCGGCTGGAGCTCATTACATATAATACAAATTAGACAGCAATGTAAACCTGAAAACAAAGAGCATGTAACATTATAATCCTCAGTTGTCGTTAGATAGCATATGGTATCATTTTGACTGTACACAAGTTCAACAACGCATGGCATATATCATCTCGCTGAAAACTGCATGAATCCATTACGTTGAATAAAAGCAATGACCTTCTGATGCACAACGACAGCTGAGTTCAAAAAGATTCAATTTTCAATATTCTGTTTGAGTTATATTTTAATTTATCATTTCATGTTCTTTATAGGTTACTTTTATTCATAGAACGTTCGTATTTTTACAGTTGGTTATTTTTACCATTTAGTTTGTTCTCCTACATCGTCGGCAAGAAGCTGAACAAAATACGGCGTTTTATTATTTTGTGATTTATACGTTTTCACCAATTATAGGACATAATAATAGTAGGACATAACGATAATAGTAGGACATAACAATAATAGTAGGACATAACAATAATAGTAGGACAGAATAATAATAGTAGGACAGAATAATAATAGTAGGACAGAACAATAATAGTAGGACATAACAACAATAGTAGGACATAAAAAATAATAGTAGGACATAATAATAGTAGGACATAACATAATAAATAGGACATAACAATAATAGTAGGACAGAATAATAATAGTAGGACAGAATAATAATAGTAGGACATAACAATAATAGTAGGACAGAATAATAATAGTAGGACATAATAATAATAGTAGGACATAACAATAATAGTAGGACATAACAATAATAGTAGGACATAACAATAATAGTAGGACATAACAATAATAGTAGGACATAACAATAATAGTAGGACATAACAATAATAGTAGGACATAACAATAATAGTAGGACAGAACAATAATAGTAGGACATAACAATAATAGTAGGACATAATAATAGTAGGACATAATAATAGTAGGACATAACAATAATAGTAGGACATAACAATAATAGTAGGACAGAACAATAATAGTAGGACATAACAATAATAGTAGGACAGAAAAATAATAGTAGGACAGAATAATAATAGTAGGACATAACAATAATAGTAGGACATAACGATAATAGTAGGACAGAACAATAATAGTAGGACATAACAATAATAGTAGGACATAATAATAGTAGGACAGAACAATAATAGTAGGACATAACAATAATAGTAGGACATAACAATAATAGTAGGACAGAATAATAATAGTAGGACATAACAATAATAGTAGGACAGAACAATAATAGTAGGACATAACAATAATAGTAGGACAGAATAATAATAGTAGGACATAACAATAATAGTAGGACAGAATAATAATAGTAGGACAGAACAATAATAGTAGGACATAACAATAATAGTAGGACAGAATAATAATAGTAGGACATAACAATAATAGTAGGACATAATAATAGTAGGACATAAAAAATAATAGTAGGACAGAATAATAATAGTAGGACATAACAATAATAGTAGGACAGAATAATAATAGTAGGACATAACGATAATAGTAGGACATAACAATAATAGTAGGACATAACAATAATAGTAGGACAGAATAATAATAGTAGGACATAACAATAATAGTAGGACAGAACAATAATAGTAGGACAGAACAATAATAGTAGGACAGAACAAATGTTATTTAGTGACAGAGAACACATAAGTTTGACATAATGTTATTTAAACATGGTTCTAACCTGTCAGGGTTACGACACAAATTGTGTGATGTATTCTCATCTGGAAATAGTGAGTTTTGCATGAGTGGACACGTGTCGTCTTGTGTGCTTATCTCGTCCCAGTTGATGCAAGGCCAGGAGTTTGTCGTTTCTTGTTCAAAGTTTTGAGTTCCAACATATTCCGCTGTTGATGTTGTAGACCATGGAAGAATGCAGGTCCGGTCTAGTCATCAAACAACAACAATAATAGTCATATAACTCAACTATAACTATGAACATACAATACTGATATAAATATGAATATACAACAGTGCTATAAATATGAATATGCAACACTGATATAAATATGAATATACAACACTGATATAAATATGAACATACAACACTGATATAAATATGAATATACAACAATGCTATAAATATGAATATACAACAGTGCTATAAATATGAACATACAACACTGATATAAATATGAACATACAACAGTGCTATAAATATGAACATACAACAGTGTTATAAATATGAACATACAACAGTGCTATAAATATGAACATACAACAGTGCTATAAATATGAACATACAACAGTGTTTTATTATTATGAATATACAACACTGATATAAATATGAACATACAACAGTGCTTATACATATGATTATAAAGAAGTATAAAATGAACATGCAACAGCAATAAATATGAACATACAACAGGGCAATAAATAGGAACTTACAACAGTGCTTTTAATATGAACATTCAACAGTGCTATAAAAATGAACATACAACAGTGCAATAAAAATGAACATACAACGGCATAAATGAACCCCAAAGTGTATAAATATGAACAAAACAAAAGAACAAAACAACCAAAGTGTTTTAAATATGAAATGTAATATATATAAATGAAAACAGAATTTAAAAAGAACATACAACAGTAATAAATATGAACATACAACGGGGCTAAAAATATGAAATATAGAGGCAGAATATGAAATACAACAGTTATAATAGGAACAACAACACTATAAAAATATAAAAAAAACAATATAAATATAAAATAAAACTGATATAAAATGAATATACAACACTGATATAAAATATGAATATACAAAACATATAAATAGAAATAAACATTTTAAAATATGAAAAAAACAGTGCATAAATATAAATTCAAAGTGATATAAATGAAATACAAAGTGTAAAAATAGAAATACAACAGTGCTAAAATAAAATAACCAGTGCTATAAAAAAAACAAGTAATGTAATATAAATATGAACATAAATGGTGCTATAAATATGAACATAAAGTTATAAATATGAAATAAAAAATGTTATAAAGGGAACATACAAAGGTTATAAAATATGAAATATAACAGGTTTAAAATATGAATTTACAAATGGGAAATAAAAATATAAAACTGATATAAATATGAAATACAAAAAAATATGAATATAAAAAAAGGAAAAATATGTTTAAACAACGGGCAATAAATATGAATATACAACAGTCTAAAAATATGAAATAAAAAGTTTTAAAAATATAAAAACACAACGGGCAAAATATAAACATACCCCGTGATATAAATATGAAATAAAAGTTTTAAATATGAAATACAAAGTGTTATAAATAGAAATACAACAGTGATAAAAAAAGGAACATACAACACTGATATAAATATGAACATACAAAGTGCTATAAAAAAATAAAAATGATATAAATATGAAAAAAAACACTGATATAATATGAACATAAAACTTGATAAATAAACAAGAATGACTATCATGAAATACAAAGTGAAAAATAGAAAATACAACGGGATATAATATGAATCAACGGGGTATAAATATGAAAACAAAGTATAAATATAACAAAAAAGTGAAATAGAAAAATACAAACTATATAATATGAAATACAAACTGATAAAAAATAAATAAAACTGATAAAATATGAACATACAAACTGATATAATATGAACATACAACATGAAAAAATGAATATAAACATATATAAATATAAATAAAAAGGGAAAAATATGAAAACAATATATATAAATAGGGAATAGAAATGATATAAATATGAAAAAAATATAAATATAAAATATATAAAGGCTAAAATATGAATTTAAAAAGTGTAAAAATATAAAGAAACTGATATAAATATGACTAAAAAGTTTTATTAGAAATAAAAATGTTTAAAATATGAAATAATAGTAAATAAATATGAACATACAAAAAATAAATATGAACATAACAGATAAAAAAATTTCAAAAAAGAAAATGAGATAACAGTGTAAAAATATGAAATACAACAGTGTAAAAAAGGTTTAAACAAAGTGCTATAAATAAAAATAAAAAAGGAAAAAATATGAACATACAAAGGTTATAAAATGAAAAACAACAGTGTAAAATATAAACCCACAACAGTACTATAAATATGAAAAAACAACAGTTATAAATAGAAATACCCCAGTTAAATAAAAAAGAATAGACTATAAAATAAATAAAAAAGGAATGAACATACAACAGGCTAAAAATAAACATACAAAAAGGAAAAAGAACATACAACAGTATAATATAAAACCAACAGTATTAAAATAAAAAAAAAAAGATAAATATGAAAACACCTTTAAATATAAAAACCATAGTATATAAAATAAAAAAAAATTTATAATATGAAATACAACGGGGGTAAAAATATGAAATACAAAAAAGGTAAATATGAACATACAAAGGCAAAAATATGAAATACAACAGTGATAAAATGGACATACAATGTATAAATAGTAAAATTTATAAATATGAAATATAAACTGATATAAATAGAACATACAACAGTGATAAAAATAGGGAATACAACAGTGCTATAAATATGAACATACCCTGATATAAAATTTTCGAACTGTGCTAAACATTTTAAAGAAAAACATGAAAAATTTTAGCCAAAAAATTATATGTTCATGACATCACTTCATTTACATCCAAAAATTTTAAATTTGGGTTATGTTACGATCGACGTCAGGCCATTCCTTTAACCCCAGCGATCCCAAACCATTTGCTCACCGTAAAATGAGAAGTTGAATTATATTTCCTCCCCGAAGACGACATGTCTGATGCCCAAAATTTACCCCCAATTTTTCCCAAAGGAAAAGAAAAAGAACGCCCGTTACCCGCGCCCCACGTCCAGGTAGAGCCGTCATTTTTTTTGAGATGACTGAATGCGTCCCCCCTTTCCACACGAAACCCCCGGATTTCATCGAAGAATTTTCAAGAGCGGGGGGGAAAAAAAGATCCATCTGAAGAACGAATAGAATTGGGGAGGGGAAGGGTCTTTAGGGTTTTTTTCCAAAAAAGATGCATAATAAATTTAAAGGGGAATGTCAAGATATTGCCCAAAAAGAAAGGGCCCAAACCCAAGGGGTCCAATTTTGGGTGATAGGATATTGGTTTTTGATTACAAACGAGCTTGCACCCGGGAACCCAAGGGCCGTCTCCAACAGATATGAAAATGCTTTAAAAGGGTTCCTGTGGCTCGCCGATTAAACACACCCCCCTGCCTCTGGGGCATCCAGTTCGACGAACAACGGTAACCCCAAACTGCCAAATGCTTGATCACGCACGTTTTTAGTGCTCATCCAAAGAAGCGAAAAACCCGAAGAATACCCCCATCCACTTCCACCCAAAAAACGATGCTGTTAGCCTGTCCGCCCCCCATTACCGTAAACACCGCATGCCCAGGACAGATATCCACGTGCGGGGGAGGTTAGAAACTCAAGAACATCCACTCATCCCAAAACCCCCCCTTCTCGAAGAGCAGAACAACCGCCCCAGAATAAGCCCCAGAGAACAAGGGGAGGGCAGCAGAACCCCAACCCCCACCCTCAAAGAGGAGTTGTCCGTATGCCCCATTTGCCCCAAACAACCTCCATGCGCTTTAGCCAAGAAACCCAGGGGGACTTCACCACGTGAACCACCCACGGTATTAAACAACATCATCACCCCTTGCATTTTTTCATCAGCGCATGGAGACGTTTCATTTTTCCCCACCCTACATTTTTCCAAATAAAAACGTTGAGATAGTTGATCATGTACCATCTTTTGGGGATAAATTTTTTTCCCCCTTTTTGGGGCCCAATGTAGTCCCCGGGGCCAATTGTTCTCAACCGGGGCTATCCAGAAAAACCCCCTTGTTTCCCGTTCAACATCATTAGTGTTTTTGTGAGTGGATGTTCTTACCCAAGAACCCCGCAATATGCCTTGGTTTGGGCGAACCGGGGAGCAGTGACAAAAGGGCCCAATAATCTCATCTTCCAAATGGGGATTCTAGGCACCCCAGACATACGATCCCTTTCATTCTGAACCGTTGAGTCGCTCCTTTGATTTTGAATTGTAAAAATTTCCGACCATAATCGAAACTTTAAAGCGTCCACGAAAAAGATGATGACAAACCCCAGACGTGTACTGTTCCCCTCTCGGGGCGGAGGTGACGGAGTCCAACCTAGAACAGAATCCCCGCCACGGGGGGCATACGACGGTTGACATGCGTGTTGGTCTCTCCCTTTGCGCTTTTTGTTTTCTTGACTCAATGATGATTCTAGCTTTTCGGGTTTCCCTTTTTGTTGACAGCGCCACATTTGGGATCTCCCAAGGGACCAGATTTGTCATATGAAGTTTTTGGACATTTTAAGAGGTTTTAAAGCGTTTTTCGTCCACCCAAACGCTGCCCCCTTCGCCCCTCAACTGTTTTGGGATGGTTATCGGGGCTTGAGCAAGGGACCGACCCATCCTTGGGCCTTTCCCAAACAGGGTGACGCTGGGGACTTTTCGGAGGATTTTGTTGAATTTTGTCCGCCAGTTTTTTTTTAGTATTCTGCGAAAAGCGGGGAAAGGGTTTTAAATTTTTCGGTTCGATACACTGTCCAGTTCCCCCGCGTGGCGTTTTTTAGCACTGGGGCCGGGAAATTTTCAGCTTTGTGCAGTTTTACCCCCTTCCGTTCCCACAGTGACACGAAACCTCCCGCGCACTGGTTTTGGAATCCTATTGGGGACCCAGAATCATTTTTGCGATCTGGAAGGGGGGTGCCAAGAAAAAGGTTTCCGGAGGGAGACGCTGGTTTTTAAATTTTAAGACGATCGTTACGTTGGGGGAAAAATGACCTTTTTTTGGGAGGTGAGGCAAACCATCACGGGCCCATTGAGAACTTTCCATGAAAGTCTGCATTTTTTCCCGAGTTGGGCGGGGGCAAAAAGCGAAAAACAAAGGGGGAAATATTTTTTTCCCCCGGAAGGATTTAACCCTGAAGATTGAATAGGTTATTTTGTCCCGACAACTTCCCCATGTTCTGCCTTCCAAAAACATCCGTAGTCAGCAACATCATGCTGAAGATGTTGGGGGGAAAGCCCGTTTGACGCCCGGGGCATGGAAGCTTCAATTCCTCGTACACGGGATCGCCCTTTTGTGAAACTGTTGACGATCGTGAGAAAGGGGATCCAAATTTTTTTCCCTGATCTTCCAACTCCCCGTTAACGGTTAGTTTTTTTCAGATCGACAAAGACCATATAGAGGAGTGCGTTTTTGGTTTTCCGAAGGGGGGCAGCAAATTAGGGGTTTTGGCCACGACCTGCCGGAAACCACATTGGTCTCAGGGAGAAGTCCGTTCCATGATCGATTAACGATTGAGGGGGGACTCTGGGAGATTTTGCCAGCGATTGACAGGAGGGAGATCCTATGGGTTATCGCAGGCCTGGGGGTTTCTTTCCCCCCTTTGTCAGGGGACAATATGGATCCTTTTTAAATTTGTCACACGTTCTTTACCCAAAAGGGGTGTAAAAACCTGTCAATTTTGATCAACGGGGGCCCCCCTTCGTAGACTTGGTTGGTATTGAGTCCCACCGGCCTTCCCGCTGGACATCTGGCTTTTTGCCTTCTTTTTCCTCTGCTGGTAGGTGGGAAAATCGTTTGGCAATGGGACCCCGACATGCGCCCATGGCTTCAAACAAAGGATGGATGGTTTAGGGCAGAACAAGTGTTTTGCCCAGGATTTAGATCTGAGGCTTGTCAAAAGCCTTTCCCATCTGCATCATATGATGGGGGGAAGGAGGGCCGAAAGTTTAGGCACGTAAAACGTTTAAATCATGCCGGGCCAAAATTTGATTTATCACATTTTTGCTTAGCCAGGGCTTGTGTTCCACCCCCCTTTAGCCCTTTTACGACATCCAGGAAAGTGTTTTGGATAGATGATGGGGCATTTGATAGGCTCTGATGTCTATGTTTTTGGGGAAGGGTGACTTGATTTCTTCGCTTTTCGTCAAAACCCCTTTGGGTCTTGGACAGAGTGTCCTAGAGCTAAAAGGGATAGGGACACGGTGTTTGAGGGAGTCCAGTCATCGTCCACGTGGTTTTGCCAAATTGAGGTCCTTCAATTTTTCGTCCAGGCCTTTTTAAAATTTTGGGGACAGGGAGCTTTAATTTGGAGACTGCCAGCTTTTTTTTGGGTTTTCGACCCTGGTGACGTTTTTTTGGGGTTTATTCCGAGGTTGAGCTTGACACGATAACATGATCGGTCCAAATCCCCCAATAGCCTTTGACTTTGACGTCAGCCCGTCATTTTTCCTTACGATGACGTAGTCGAGGTATTTTTTGAACGGGGGTGATCCATGACGTTTTTTTTCGGGGGGTAAAAGAAAAAGGAGTTTGTAATTGAGGTCGGGCAGAAAAGTCTATAAAGGGCCCCTTACTATTGCACTTGCCAGCCGGGACTCCAGTACCCATCCCAGACCCATGGTCTGTCCCCACTCTGGCATTAAGTCCCCCAGGATGAGTTTCAGACCTTTGGGGCCGCTGAGATGTAGCGGTCCTCGTAGAAACCACCCTTGATTTTGCTTGAGTCATTGTCGGGGGTAGACGCGAAAAGTGGCACCCTTTTTTTCCCGGGACGAAGACATCACCTGTCACTGACACCTTTGGGAGTTGGGATCCCCCAATAAGATGAGATTTGACAGCAAACCCACACCGATCGAGTACTGTAACTCCCCCTCAAAAGAAAGTAGCCTGCCCCCTTACAGCGACCCCGTCAGGGGGCCCCATTGGCCCCGTTGTCGATATCGTAACGTGCCAGTTTTTTAGCCAGAGGGATCCGTTTTCAGGTCTTTCAGTTTGGTTTTCTAAAAGTGTTTGCACGTTCCACGCGCCATGGGAGGTTTTTCGTGTTCTTCGGTTGGTGATTTGTATTTTGCTGAAACTGGGGTTGCCTGATTTTGGGTTAAGTGGGAAAGTTGCCTATTCGTCAACCCACTCGTCCAGGGCCTTACATCCCGGGGGGACCAAGAGACGAGATAGGCCGATGGGGATGACCAGGGGGTTTTTAAAATGCCTGCCTGCCTTTGGGGCCCCACCGTGCTGTGATCCGCCTTTTTAACCGTTGAACCAACAGTGGCCCATCCGCGAAGGGCGATCCAGCTTTGATGCACAGGGAGACAGGTTTGTTCCGATGCCTAGACCCCCTCGGTTTTCTCACCGGTTTTACCACCAAAGGCGATTTAACCCCCAGGCCGTCAGTTACAGCAAACCCAGGGGAGGGGTTTTAGTCACGTTACAATATTGTTCCGGGCCCCCCTGCTTTTGTAAGCATTTCCCTAAGCGGCCGGGTGGCGGTAGGTTTCCCAAATCACCCCGACAAACCTCGATAACAAAAAACAAGTAGTCTTGCCCCGGTGTGGCCACCATAAATTTGAGAGCCGCAAAACCCGCTTACCGGGATCGTCTGTTCAATAAGTTTTAAAGAAGACTACGATCAAAGGATTACCCCGGGAACCTTTTTATAAACATACATCGGGGGAAAACAGGTGGGCTATCTTAATTTTAATTACTGGACCAGGGGGCCCGTCATTGTGATTCAGGGTTTGACCACAAATAAAACCCAAATTTTGGGGCCCCAAGGGGTTACCTGAAAAAAGGAAAACCCGGGGGGCCAAGAACATAGAACAATCAGTCCCCATTACTACCCAAGTTAAGTTTGAGAATATTATAACAGAATTAAATGAAATTAGAAATTTTTCCGAAGAACAGGCAGGATTTAGAAAGAACAGAAGACTTTTTTAAAAATTTTTTTAAAAAAGGGTACTGATTGAAAACATCTACAAAAAACGGGGCATGTATCACAATTATCGATTTTACCAAGTCAT
>JADZMA010000056.1:17180-90722 GCA_020796225.1 Arion vulgaris | reverse complement strand
TCTTTGTTTAGCATTACAGTATTGCAGATACTCTTTTTTTTCAAACACAAAATCTAGAACTTCTCACAATAAGATCTATATTATGTCTTTCCTCTTATTTAACTTTTTTTCTAGTTATTACATTTTTCTTCTTCTTCTTCGGGCGCTCCATATCGACCACTCTTTGGGGTTTTTGTATGTGATCGGGCGTATGTGATCGGATTGTACGTTGTCCCAGTTATGCTTTTATTTACTTCTCTAGGCCCTCCTCAATCGCCTCTTAGGCCATGCCTTTGAGGTTGGGCCCCTGCACCATTTCCCCCCGACATGTTCTATCGATGCGCTAAAAAAACCTTGTCTTTACTTGTGTTTTTTACCGGCGATCTTAAAACAACGGTGCTTTTATTTTTGCTGCAAAATGTAAATTTCTGGCTTTTTTACATTTAAAAATCTTCACACAATCAGTGTTACCTTGCATTGGACATTTTCCCTTTTTTACTGTCAATATGTCCCCAAAAACTTAACGTCAACGTGTGTACGAGTCAAGATTGTGCGCCAGTTGCATATATCAAATGAACATATGAAAATGTAAGATGCGGATTTCCCAACAAACAATTAACTGAAATTGACCAGGAAATTTGACCTAGCGCAGCTGAATCATTTTGCAGACGACGACAGGCGACATCTATAATTATCCACGAATTACAATTTGGATTTTTACCTTTCCAAAAAAACCCACCACCCCCACCCCTCTTTTTCTATTTATGCTTTAGGTTTATTGATGAGAGTGCATAATGTCGATTCCATGATTTATCGGAAGGTGAATATCAGATCTTTATGTGCAAAGGAACAAATTGAAATAGCCGCCGGGCTATGTAAGTGTTCTGTTGTTGACACTTTTAGCTAGTTGAAAGGGATCAAGTACTATTATTTAAAACATGTGCGGCCCAAAATTAGTAACACATCGACTACAGGCATGTCTAAGAGGCGACTGAGTTTGGGCTTAGGATGCTAACCTAGTAAATAAAACGTTGCAGATTCGGAGGGCTGGCCTCTTGTAGGCGCAAACTGCCCCAACCCACAATCGCTCTTAGGCTCAGATCATCACACAAAATCCAGCGTGGTTTAACAAGCGGTCGATATGGGCGTTCAAAAAAGAAAGAGCGACATGGTGCATAAACGTTGATATAATTACTTTCCCCAGAAACCTTCCTCCATTAGAGCCGGCTCCTGCATAAATAAAAAACAATCTTAACTGAACAGCTTGTGACGACTGCACTAGCCATGCGGCCATTAAATAACTCAGGCTCTCGTCCACCTGTCCTAACCGCTCAAATAGCGGCACTACAGACAGTAACGACAGTTAACGACCTTTCCCTTCACACTACCAACCCGTGTTGGGACCTGGATTAATGTCACTAACCCAAAAACGTTACTGCCCTTTACCGCAAGCAACCAGCATGCAAGTCAATACTCACGATAACGTAAGAGTTATAACTAGATTCGATCAAGCTTTTCGAGTCGCCTGTATTGCATTCGATAACGACAAACGATTATAAGTTTCACCTTTCGTAACATTGATCAGAACAAGAAACCTGTCAGGTGATGTCTGTCTCTTTTATCTTTTAATTCCAGATATAGTTTGTCAAGACTGCTAAAATGACGAATGTTGAGGTCAAATGGGGGTCGTGATCATTTTGTTGGTGGGGCCAGACACATATCGGAAAAATCATGGCTTTGGGTTGTTATGTTTTATTTATAAAATAATAAATACACGTTACACATAATTTTTGGTGGGCCCAGTGGCCCTTTAAAGACAGCCTGCCACTGGTTGAGGGGTTGAATGGGGGCCAAAACCAAAGGGAAAATTATTATCAATATAAAGAGCGTCATCATTTTTTAGACATTTTATGAAGGAGGTTTTCCTGCACCCCTTGAATCCCAAAAGTATAGTTGTCTTTCCTTTGGATGATTTAGGGTAGTGATGGGTTTGTCAAAATAGGCAGAGCACAAATGGAGAGACACTTCATCCAGAGCCAACTATAAACTACTGGGCCTTCGGGCTCAGGTAAGTTGGGGAAATCAGACAACACACCGTGACCTCGCATTCCAGTATTGGTTTAGCAATTCTTTTAAAATCAAAAAAAAAATCTAACTCAAGTCATTTACCCCAAAATTAATTTTAACAATAAGGAATATCAATATAATAATATGTTTCACAAATAACCATGACTCCCCGTTGAGAAAATTAAAAAGCCAGTTTCATCAAACATCTGTTTTTTCCCAGATCCCCTTATCTAGGTGGGGAATCCTGGCCGTTTCACCTGTGCTAAAAAGGGGCTGTTTCACCCCTTCTGCCTGGACCCACGAAGCAACATTACAGAGACTTGGGTTTGAGCTGGTCAAAGCCTGCGAAAAACTCAGATTGTCAAAGTAAAAAACCCAATTGACCCTTGAAAAGCGAAAATTCATATACAGGGGCCCTTGAAAAATAATTCCCAATCCATCTTTTTTAATATACAAAATTTCTGAAAATCTTTTTAGAATGCTTGAGATTCCCCTCCAATAACATTATTTTTTAAAGTCACCTCCACGTTCCCGCCAATCGACTATTGGCATCCCGTCGAAAAAAAAAACGTGTTTTCCCCAACCAGTACCACATCTGCCCATCCTCGTAAAAAATATCTGTTTCCCCGAGATGTTCCTTGAGCTTTGGAACAGAAAAAAATCACAAGGTGCCAAATCGGGGCTATATGGTGGTTGCGCTAAAATGTTGTCAAATTGAGACGCTCTAATGCTGCCCTGTTTGTCTACTGGTGTATGGACGAGCATTGTCTGTTTGAAGGACTGCGTGTTTCAGGACGAACATGTAGCAGTCTTGCCCGTAGTTTTCTTCATCTTTTCCCATACCGATCAGGTGCAGGTATTGCCAATTTTTTTGCTTGATGCGGCGATTGCCCATGAATCAGTTCGTCCACACGAGCTTGGTGTTGTTCATCCACTGCTGTAATTGGTCGCCCGCTGCGAGCCTGATCATGCAAGGTCATCGTCGCTGGATTGTTGCCTTTAACAGTCATTGCCCACCTCCTAACAGTACTCACATCCACACAGGCGTCACCATATACCCCCTTTTCATTCCCCGATGCATGTCGATGGGAACACAACCGTCGGCCGTCAAGAATTCAATCACAGCTCTTTGCTTCAACCGAATTTCCATGTATGACGCCATCTTGGATAATGTTGTGCGCATCGCAACATTTGAACATTGAAATTACTGTCCTGAAAACACACTACATATCTTTATTCTGATATCGGTGTCAATTGCCTCGAACACTATTAACAAAGTTATGGACTTGGAGGCATTACTTTCAATCACCCTCGTATATAAATAGATGGGAACCAACTTTATTCATATTGGTCATTGGAGAAATGCGATAGTTTCGAATATCTTGATTCAGTAATAACATGCGGGCGACAAAATGACGATCAATACGAGACTGCTACAAGATGGGATAACTTTAAAAAACATCCCGAACAGGAGTTTCGGGTTGTGAATCTCAGTTGCGGACGAGATTGGAGAGATGGATGTCGATATTGGTAAGCCCCAAATAACGCAGTACCACCAAAAGGTTTATTAAACAACATCGAACTGGCGTGTTGGGCCCCTGGACGCTGCTTGAGGCGGCGATCGGGGCACCCAAGGACATGTCAGTGATATGACGATAGTCCTCATATAACCGAAGACCAGCTAAAAGGTCGGATCTTATACAACAACGCTGTAATCATTAAGGAAAAAACTAATTATATTATATGTATAAACAGCATATATATATACACATATATATGTATACACAAAAATGTTATATATATCTATCATCTATCATCATTCATCGGGAAATGTCCTTGAAACGTCCTTTGATCACAGCCTGCCAAAAAACTCTGTCAGTCTCTGGGTTCTCCCCCTCTTCTAATGTCATGTTCGTTTTTTATTTCTGCTACCTTCGTCTTAGTCTTCCCTGCCTCTCCCCACAGGGACAATCCTTACTTACTTTTCTCAAACTCCTGCCCAGAATACTTCTTTTTTCGGGTGATTTTTTTTATCTCTAATATATGAATCTTGCATATATTCTTTTTTTCTCTTATCTCCCAGGTTTTCTAAAATTTATATATATTTTCAATCTGCCTCGGAGTTTTAGCCCACCAGTAAAAATTCGACCCTCCATCACGGGGGGTCCCAAAACACTGGGGGAAAGGTCAAAAACTCTTCTCTTGCCTTTTACCCGGGTTTTGGGGTATGGCCCTAAACCCAAATCATGAAGTTTTCCCCTATCTCTTTTTCTCTCGCTCCCCCAGCTCTTCTTTATTTGGTCTCCCCCCCAAATCTCGTCTCCATGATTTCTCAGCCCCCCCTTCTTTCGCTACCCCTGCGGGTTCGGTCAGAACAAACGGGAAAAGGCGAAATCAAAAATGTTTCCTGAACCCCCAGTCGATTTGGGGAAAAAAAGTGGCACACCACGCCCCAAGAAAACTGTGGTGGTCGTAATCTGGGGACACTGTTTTATTAAAAACAACCCAAATCTAATCTGGAAACCAGAAGAAAAAATTTTAATATATATAGGGGGAAAAGCGGGAAATCAATTTTTTATCTACGTCAATAAACGTTATAATTTTAACCCCCATGCATCACTTTTGTTTTTCGGTATGACATTTTAAAAGGGGAAACAAACAGATCAATAGGCGGTGCTATTTATCAGGTCAATCATTTTTGATAGTGGTTTCCGATTTTTTCCACATTGGTCAAATATCTGGTATATTTTGTTTGGTGTGGATCACCATCCTGCACGTCAACAAATTACCCTAGTGCTCCGATCCCCCCTCGTATGCCATCAGCGTGGGCGACGGGCGCCCCAGTTCTTTGTTGGTTTACAATTCTTCTTTGTCTGATGGTTCTTGTCGGCCCCACCCCAAACTGATTTCCCGAGTCGGTTAGTTTGCAGATTCACCGCTATTACGTAATTGTCCCCGTCCTCTCTCCCTTAAAATTTAAAAATTCAGCCTGGTTTGCTCAGCTTTATACCAGCCATACCTGGGGTTTTCCCAACGTTCTTTTCCCCCCTTACACCTGCATCCTGGCACAAAAATAAAAATGATCTTTGTCAGCCAGCCTCCCCCCACACCATCCCAAATTTTCCCCGCCATCCTTCTAATCTTCCCGACATATCATTTGGGCACTGAAAACATGGATAAAAATCCGATTCTGGCCCAAAACATCCTTTGGTAATCTGGTATATCCCCAAAACATAAACAAAAAAAAGACAACATATGGACCTTGTCTCAGAACTGTTTAATTTTTAAATTTCCCATGAATGTTTTGGTCAGCCATCATGATCTCAGAAAAAGATTTATAAAACCGAACAGCTCCAAAATATGACGCGATTTTATCGGAAAAATTAAAATTTGGGAAAAAATTTTAAATTTTAAATACAAAAAATCCCTTTTAGGGCTATTCCCTTTTCATCTTCTAAAAAGCGGTTTTGTGCGGGAGCTTCCATTGTCGGAAAATTAAAAAAATTATAAAAAATACTTTTTTTTCTTTTAACCCAAATCTAACAATTACTAGCTTGCAGAACACAAAAAAACCTACAAAACTGAAATTTTTGATCTCTGTGGCTCATCATTGGGGCCGGGGGGGTCCCCCAAAAAAATGTATCGTGATTTTTATTTTATAAATTAAAATATAGCAACCAAAACCATGTTTATCCCGGAAAAAAAAGTCTGGACCATCAAAAAAAGATCCGAGCCGCCACTACTCTAATATTTAAAAACCCAAAAAACCCTTTTCGTTGTGCAGAAAAACAAACGAGTTCGTGCTTTGGGGAGCTTTTAATCGGATATATAAACAAAAAAATATTTCTCACACTTGCTTTTCTTTCATCTTAAATCAAACTTTCATTAAAAAATTATCGAAAAAATTTTCCTTCTTCTGCATCTCGCTAATTGGGTTTCGGATTTTCTAATTTGAATTTTGTTAAACGAAAAGTTTTTAAACTGTGGGTTTTGACCTCTTTCGACTACTGGGTTTCCCCAAAAAAACGTTACATTTGTTAAAGGGGGGGCCCCCTTTAAAAACATACTACGAAAGTCCTTTTTGAAGGCATCAGGGGGGGATTGTTTGGGGGTCTCCTCAGATGGGAAAAACCGGTGAAGAAGAAGTGATGTTCAGCGACGTTCGATTACCTAGTTATAAGTTTTGGTTATTTCATGGTTGATTCGGTCGGGTTAATTCTTTCAACTGTAATTGTCAGTCCTTCCGTAGTTCTGTCAGTTGCCCTTCATGTTGTCCTTCCCGGTTGCCCAGAGTTTCTTAATATTTGAAGTCAGTTGGTATTTTTTTGTATTCAGTTTTTTTTTTGATCATCATTTTCCCTATCTTCCCCTCATTATTGCTTCCCCAAAAGGGTGGCCCCGATTATAATATAGTGAAAGATAAAAACTGTCCCAAAATAAAACAATATCGTTTGTTCCCTTTATATTTATTTTTTGATGTTGGGCGGACACAAACATAGAATACGTCCTCTCCTGTCCAATGTTTACGTTGTCTCTCTATTTACTAACTGTTCTTAGCAACTGTTACTAAACCGTCACTATTTTACTACACAAAAGCGTCATGTCTCGTAGTTATGTGTTGCACTTCTACATAGAGAGTACAACATAGTCTCAACTATTAAATAATCTAATTATACTACACTAACTATCTGGCTAACTGTCCATTCTTCCGCTGCCATCTGGGGAACTATGACACATTAACCATGATTTCAAAACCATGATAACAACTTTAATATAAGTACAAATTGACTGTTTTATTAAGTTAGTACTGTGATACTGCTGTCGTTTACGTTTGGAATTGTAACATCGTTGCTTCCACCTGTCGGTAATCAGCCAAAGCTTATGCAAAATTAATTTCACGGCTACCATGGAATAAAAAAAACTAACGATGTAAAAATTATGCTAATTTAAGACAAAATATAATTGATGATCTGCAGTACATGCTGCATATATACAACAATCATGTTAAAAGTTTCAACGTGAGAATGGATAGACATCCTAATGAAAACTTCAAAATCATTCATCAACGCTGACAGAAAACCAAATAAAAACATTCAGGACGTTTTAACATTCAACTGTAAACGAAGTTGCAGTTCTAATTATGGGTCATAAATTTGAAGGAAAAAAGACAATGACGCAAGAATAATTGTTTTACTGAGTATCAGAGGTTCATCGATCATACTATGCTCTTCAGTACCACTGATGTTTCGGGGTGAGGATGGATACTGTATAAACATTCCACAGTTCAATTAAAAAACAAGCTAGCAAACATTTTTTGTTTGTTGATTGCATATCCTTTACAGGACTTTGCGAATCAATCCCAGCTTTTAACACTGATTTTCTAGGCATTTTACGTTCAGTAGTTTGCCATTGCTTTCTGAGCGGGTGGTACCATCGTCCTTTTGTAAAAATCCACGCGAAACAATTTACAACCAAACTGTACGCAGCGTGATTCGAACTCAGAACGTCGGGGTTAGTAGACCGAGTCACTATCCCTAACTACAGCATACACACAAAACTGTCTCTTCAATAAATGTATATGCTTACAGATTGATAAGATCAGACACAATACATTATTGACATCTTTTCAGTCAACTTTTGAATCAATATTGGGTTGATATGTATACAAAATCGAAACAGAACGACTTTCTTTTATTACGAACAATCAAAAGAAGTTACGAACAGAAAATAACGAACATCTAAAAGATGCATGTTCAGTTGGGATGGCAAAGTTCAGGGTATATGTCAAATAGTAATTCTTCCCTCATCTTTCACTGGAGGTCCCAGGTATATGCATGAGCGAACCCAAGATGCCCTGACTTATGTTAGGAAGTACAGTCACTCTGATCTTTGTATAACCTTCCATGTAACCTAGATGTAATGAAATAACCAACATGTTGCAAGGACAAAAGCCACACGACAGACACTGCACGATTGGCAGAATTATTCAAGCTTAAAGTTATATACCTCATGAATTTACTAACAAAAGGAAAAATGTTTGGAACGACAATCTGTTACATGTACTATACTGAGTGGCAAAAGAGATCACTACCACACGTTCATATTTTGATGTGGCTGTAAAGTAAAATTCCTGAAAATGAAATCGATACCTTCATAAGTGCTCAACTGCCAGATCCTACCTCTAGCCCAAGACTGCATGATATCATAGTTAAAAACATGATTCGTAGAACCTGCAGTCTTTTCAACAAGTCTCCTCCTGCATGCAACACGGAAAATGTCTAAACGGTATCCGCGTCCACTATGACAGAGAGAAGGACAGGAGAGATAGCCATCCACCAGTGGTGGTTCGTCATTAGGAGCCAGTCACCACCAAAAATAATGTGTAACGTGTAATTATTATTTTATAAATTATTTGTTCATAATTATTACTTTTAAAGTGATACTGATATGCTTTGACAGTTGAATATATAACGCTAAATATCATAAACAGCCCCCCCAGCAAAAATGATCAGGGCCCCTTGTACCCCACTTTAAGATGCCGGTCGTCCAA
This sequence comes from Arion vulgaris, assembly GCA_020796225.1. Taxonomy (NCBI): domain Eukaryota; kingdom Metazoa; phylum Mollusca; class Gastropoda; order Stylommatophora; family Arionidae; genus Arion; species Arion vulgaris. Next base: position 82,126 of record JADZMA010000056.1, on the reverse strand, counting down.
GTGGGGGTTTTCTGTAGATATCGGATTTAAATGTAGGGTTGTCCAACCAACTATAAACTACCCTTTCGGGCCCCAGGTAGGAATAAATAAAAACCCCTCCCCCGTGACCTCCATTCTATTGGTTATATAGACGTATCTTTTTAAAATCCCCCTAACTCAGTCATTTTATGCAACAAGTTAAGTTTAACAAAAAGGGAATATCAATATTAAAAATTTTTTCCACCTAAATAACCATAGACTCTCAAATTGGAAAAATTCAAAAAAGCGTGCGTGTTTTATAAAACATCTGTATTTTCAGATCCTTTTTTTACTGGGTCGGAATCCCCCCGTTGTCGGCCTTTAAACCTGGCTGGGGTTGTCACTTTGAAACAAGTGGGTTTTCCATTTTCACAGTTTAAGTAACTTTCTTCCATAAAAACAAGGGCTTTGTAATTCTGAAAAAATCGATTAAATATTTGAAAAATTTTTTTTTGCGAAAGTCCGTCTGAGACACTGATTTCAAAAAATTTAAATAAAACAGCAAAAGATCAGGGGAAGGTTATAATGCAGCTCAAAACCGTAAAGGGAATTATAAATACCAAAATTTCTACAAACAACAAGGTAGGATTGCTGGTTTTTTCGCGTAATTTTGTATTTATAGATACTGGTGGTTTTTTGGAAAGAATCAGTGCACGCTGTTTAAATCAACAGTGAATCTTCAAATCGTTTGTGGTGTTTCTTTAAAAACAATAAAACCCAAACCAACCGTCGAAAACAACACATATTTATATGTTTCGTACTTTAAAAATAGTCTCAACAGTAACATGTTAATGAAAAATATCTAGTTTTTTTTTTTTAAAAATTTCGGCGTTTGTTGTCAGATACATTGCTTCTGTTTTAGTTTTGTTTTAGGTCATCATCTGTTTTCCCTTTTTCTTAATCTCTAAATCGACCCCAAACCATCTTTTGTTTGTATGTGATCTGACCTAGACGATTGTGTGTTTTCAGTTATACCTACAAGTAAGCCAGCTTCGCTTCTGCGTGCTTTTTTTTATTCCCCGGTCTTCAATCCCTCTTATGACACCCTGAGGTCGCAATGGTATTATCTTTTTTCCTTGGAACCGGGACCAATGGGCAAGGGCATCTATCATTTTTGTGTCTATCTTGTTTTGTATTTGGGGATTTTCATTTTGTGTCTTCTTTTTAGGTTGCAAATAGGAATATGGATCTTAGTTTTGATTTTTTGGGTGCCCTGTCTCACATCGCGTTCATCCCCGGCGAAAGTTACTCTAGTCAGAATGGTAAACTCCTCTAGTCAGATCTGTATGTTTACGCTCTGTCTAATGCAACTGCTGATGAGTAAATATTAGGATTGACTTTGTCAGACACAATTGCTATTCTGTGAATAGTATCTTAAGAATGACTTTAGTTAAACATTCTATAAAACTGGATTCATTTTTCTTGCTCTGAAATCCATCTTTGTATGGGAAAAATTGACTTTTTATACCATTGTGGAAGAAGGATGTGGGGGTTGTTCAGTTTGATCATTGTTGGTCTTGAACAATCAGAACTCTCAAATTATTGGGTTTTTTTTTCGCAAAAAAGGGAAATTTTCCTGTGATTCTAATGAATCTGCCCCATTTTCTTCTGCACAGAAATTTATAGTAAAGTTGGATCATTGTTTTATGTTCGAAATATTTTTACAATTCGCATTTGGTAATCTATCCTTTTTTTTTTGGTTCAAAAACACAATTTGTTAGAATCATCCTCCCGTAAATAGGTCATTTGGGAGTTGGGATACTTTAAATCTTGTCCTGATTTTTGGGTTTTGTCAAACGATGTATATCAAATCTTAATACATTAGAATGTACAAATAAGAAAAGTGTCAGATAGTCTTTTTGGAAAACCCGAAATGTACTGATGCCGTCTTTAAACATGCCTAACTCAATGGTAATAGGTGTTTAGATATGTCAGATTCAAATAGCATGGGAACAACATGAAAATTTTTTGTGAGAATCGTTTGACAACTTTTAAAATTTATTTTAACTTCAAATACGACAAACAAAAAAAACCTTTCAAAACCCAATTTTCAAAACCCCATCCAAACCCAAAAAATAAACCCCACCTTTTTACTTTATTTTTGGGTACCCTTCTTCTTTTTCTTTGCGTCGTTTTTTCGCCCAATTTTAGCACTCTTGTGATATTTTGTTTTTCCAGAATGTTATACGTTGCATTGGTTTGGACCCCCTAAATCATAACTTCTCCCCTTTTGGCTCTGCATCGATTTCAAAACCTCCTAGTACCTCTTACGTCATGCGTGGCAGGTAACATGGTTCTATTTTCCACCCCAAACGGGCCCCAGAACCCCATGGGGCTCTGTGGTATCAAATTGGCTATGTTTTACCTGAAAATCTGGTTCAATGGGGGAATTCTTCTTCTGCCCTTCTCACTGGGGGTGGGATTTTTGGGTTCTCTAATAAAGCAGCCGTCTCCTCAGATTATAAACCCCCATACAGTTTTTGAATAGTGTAAGTGGGCCACCTTTTTTTTCAAGTCTGCATACTGGGGGCAGTTCTGGGATATTTTATATGATTTCTGCTTGCCCATTTTTAACCCCTTCCCGATGGTTTTGGACACCCCCGTGATTGGTTACATTTTTTTTCCCTGGCTAAATCTCCCAAGGGAATTGGCACCCTAGAATCGTTTTCCCCTTCCTCATTGTGGGGTTGTTGCACCATGTTATTGCCTTCGGTCTGGGGCATCCGTTTCTGGAAGCATCTGTTTTAGGTTAGCATTCCTGCGGGTTAGCATTCCTAGCGGACAAGTACATCATTTCAGTCAAACCTCAATAGTACCTCTTCGCTGCATGGCGGGTAACAGTTGTTCTATTCTTTACCCCAAATTTGGGGGGTGGTCCCTCTGCGAAACTTGAAAACCTTCTTTTTTAAATTTCAAGTACTATTCCCATGTTTTGAGGCTCATGGTTCCTATAAAAGTTAAGACTCTGAATGCAAATATCATGGGAACTAACAGTAGTAAAAAATATGAAAAATATTGAAAAGGGGAAGAAAATAATATGAGACTAAAGTGAAAAAAAAAATATGAAGAATGTTGAGACAAGTAGTAAAAGAAGAAAAATATGAAGAATGTTGAGACAAGAAGTGAAGAAAGAATAATATGGAAAATGTTGAGACAAAGATGAAGAAAGAATAATATGAAGAATGTTGAGACAAGAAGCAAAATAATATGAAAATGTTTAGACAAGAGTGAAGAAAATAATGTGAGAATGTTGAGACAAAAGTGAGAGAAAATAATGTGATGTGAGAATGTTGAGACAAAGTGAAGAGAAAATAAAGTGGAGAGAATGTTGAGACAGAGTAAAGAAAGAATAATATGAAAAATGTTGAGACAAGGCATGAAGAGAAAATAATGTGGAGAATGTTGAGACAAGTGAAAGAATAGCATGAACAATGTTGAGGAGATAAGAGCTAAAGAAAGATACTGCTGTAATAAAGATTGCTGTGACAAGAAGAATATTAAGATGTAAGAAATGAGAGATTAACAAGAAGAATGAAGAAGATAGAAAAAGAATGTTGAGATAAAGAAAAAAAAACGCTCAACGTGAAAGAACATGAACATATAAATAACAATGAAGGTGTCCCGATTCCTTCTTTTAAGTGAAGAAGCATCTCAAACGCATCAATACAACATGAACTCATTTTCTCTCTCTTTCATAAAAATATCTAATAACACATGCCTGATCATCTTCCTGATTATGTGCAGATAATGCTTTAAAACGTCTTTCTGCTCTCTATTACAATGAGTAAACAAGATAACAACACAAGCTAGGAACATAACATTTTTGTGTGTGCTCAGGTTGGCTTCAGTTGTGTTTACACAGGCATTATGAGAAATAGACGTGACCATGTTCAAAACAAAGTTTTGAGAATACAAGATTACAACCAGGTGGATAAACAAAACATGCATCTCTTTCTGCCTGATTCAAAATATCTTGTAAATACAGGCAAACTCATGCAGTCTAACAGTTGGGATAAGTTGCATTATATTTTTTAAAGGGTCTAACAGCGAAGGTTGACTTCATTGCACTCAGTTTCCCCATTTGGCTCCGTCCTATCGGCAGAAATAGGACGCCCTCTACCAGTGTCACACAGGTACAAGGTGTAGCCCCAGCAACCTCTTCTTCTTCAAACACTTCATACCGACAACTTGTTAACCACTCTTTGTGATCTGTGTAAATCTGAGCCTAAGAGCGATTGTGCGCTGTGCCAATTATGCGCCTACAAGTAAGCCAGCACATCCGATTTCTGCAACGTTTTTTTTACTAGGGTAGCTACCGTAGGCCTACTAATCGCTACAACTGCTTGTAGGTCGCAGTGGTGCTATTCTTTGCTTCCCTTGTGGGCCCCTGCATCACGTCAGTTATACAGTTCAAACTATTTAGTAATAGGTTTACTAGCTTATGGGTTTTCAGTTGTAATAGATATAAATGCCAATTCAAAATATCTTGTAGATACAAGCAAGCTCATGTAGTAATGTCTAACAGTTGCGACAAGTTGCATTATATTTTTAAAGGGTCTAACGGGAAAGTTGACTTAATGCACGGTTCCCCTCAACCTGTCGGCAAATGGCATGCCCCCTACCTAGAGTGTCGCACAAGCGCGAACTCTGTAGCTCCAGCAATAATCCTAGAGGTCTCATGAAAGAATTGTGCATGTGACTTGGCTCAGATTTGAACCCACTGCCTTTAGATTGACAGACAAACATTTGAATCACTTCGCCATATAGACCATCATTTGCATTAGATAGTGTCATGTTATATATGTGGTTCAAACTATTTTGTAATAGGTTTATGGTTATGGTTTACAGCTGTAATAAATATAAATGACACCCCCATGTCATGCCTAGATAAAGCATTGTAGTCATCAGATCAATATTGTCAAAACAAAGCTACACCAGTTATTTGCATGAAACCTGTATAGTGGATATGAATGACCCGAAAGTTAAATCACTTTGAACTTCCCATGCATTGCACTTAAAATATAGTAAGCATGTGACAATCTCAAGCTGACCTGATAAATAGTCAGACCAATAGTTCCCGTTATTGTTTATTTTTAGTGTTTCTTAGAAGCTTCGAAAACAGAAAGTGTGTGAAACACGCCCTAAAGAATAAGTGAGTATGGCAACCATTTAGTGCAGGCTGTGATGGGTCTGTATTCTGAGAAAGTAGGTGGATTATTGGTAGATGCATCTTTGGTACTTAGATGCCTAAAAGTATAAGATTATACATCGCTTCTTACTGAATATTTTGATATACCTTCATAAACAGCATCTATTTTTCTGAGCCATCTTTATCATCCCTTAAAATGTTGTCCTCTGAGAACTTCAGAGTGTTGGTGATGCAATGTTTAAATGAGAGCTGCGTTATACATTCTGGGATTAGCTTTGAGTCTGTTGATACACATTCTTCCAATTTTGATACCCACTTTACTTAATTTTTTTAAAGGTGTCAGTGGAAGGTTGTGTCAATGACAACACCTGTTGTTAGATTCATTGAGAGGGGTGTTGGGTGAGAAGTAGGGGTTAGTACCTCACGGAAAATGACAGCCATATCCTGGTTGTGTCCACGGATAGTCATGATCCTATTTGGTCCCACTTCTCACCTAGCTCATGTTGGCTCCACGTGCCACACCCGGGCAACAGTCTCGGCTGACTGGCTAAACAACATGAGTGGGCGGGAGTAATCCTGCCTAACCCTCCACGTCCCCCCATTTTCCCTCCCCATTTCCCTTATGTCCCTTTCCCCTTCCCAGTTGCGACAAGAGGTGATAAGACACTGGCATTGCACCGAGCCAGATAGGGTCACACTGCTTGCGGGGACCCATGGTGAAGGCGGACTCTGTGTGTTGGAAGGGAATAGCTGGATGGGTGGAGATGCACAAACACCTATGCACATGACGTGACACGGCCATAGTGAATAGCCCAGAACCAGAGCTAGTGATAAAGGCCTGCAAGCATGGTGCACCTATGACTAGCGGGGATTGTTACAGCGTGAAATTGCTCCCAAGTTCGATCCAGTGACACCCTGATACACATATCTGCCCGAAACTACCAGGGCCCCAGATCAAGTTAGAGATCTATGCCCTGACAACCTCTTTGGGATAAATTGTCGCAACAAAACTCCAACATAATGCCAATACAACACAAATATATTAGATGGGAGCTCGGACGTCGCCTCGGTCAACAAGGTCCGCGCACTGAGTGAAACCCCTCGCTCCGTATGAAAAATATGTAAAGGGTCCATTAATATACAAGATAAACATATCAGGACTACAGAATAAAAGATGGAGCTCGAAGAACTCTACAACAGAATAATGCCCACATTGTCCTTATACAAGAAACCATCTTACCTCAAAGAGGAGTTAACATCACAGGTTACACCAATACAAATGCAGAGTGCAACAGATGTCAGGACTCATGACACTGATAAGAAATGATGTGCAGGCAGAAGTCACAACAGACCACACAACAACATAGACACCCAGACCATCCACGTGTGGTTTGATGGAGTGAGATATACTGTACATAACATCTATTGCCCACCAACCTGCACCTCTGACCAGCCATTCAAGGAACCCATGTACACCAGAACAATTGTATGCAGGAGACTTTAATGCACACACACCAGCCCTAGGTTACAAAGATTACAAAAAAAGGAGAGACATTGGAGACCTGTGCAACTCATCCAACCTCACGTAATGCAGAGCTCAGAAACCAAACCAACACTTCTACACAGAGCCCATGGTACGAATAGCAGACCAGATCTTACCATAGTATCAGCTGACATTATAGATGCAACAACTATCCTTGTCTGGATGATAGGGCGACCATCTCCCATACTATCTCTGTTACCACCAAGCAACTCAAAGCTCAGTCTATGAAATAGAAAGTTCTGGAATTTCAGAAAAGCAGACTGGCGCTCTTGAGAACCAGACCAACATAGGCATGGACAAAATTGACCTCACGGGAAATATCGATACTGTCTTTGCTAACATATGTTGTAAAATACTGGAAGGCTGCAAGAAGGCCATTCAAATGGAAACACCAGAAAATATAAGCCATACTGGAACAAAGATCTAGAAAAAGCAGTGATGGATAGAAGAAAGCAAGGAAACAAGCTGAAAAAAAACCCTAATCGAGTTAATAAAACCAATTATAATACGCGACTGCTAAAGTTAGCCTTCTAATTAAAGCAGCAAAGAAGATGAAGTGGCAAGACACGTGTCAGAAACTTGATCTAAATAAAGATGGCAACAAGGCATGGGATCTGATAAACAAACTGACAGGCACTAGAAAGAAAATCCCAGACCCATCAAAAGAAACAATGAAACCATCATAGATGCAAAAAAGAAAGCTGAAATATTCAACAAGCACTTTGCTAGCGTTAACAGAAGCATAAGAAGAAAACAGCTGGATAAAGCTTTATGGAAAATCTTTAAAAGTAAAAATGCCATAGCGAATGTATGTGCATTTAGACAAGATTATAGTCTATGCGAGATGGAAACAGCAATGAAAAAACTAAAACCTCAAAGCCCCAGGCCCAGATAAGATTAAGAATGAAATGTTATGCCATATGGGCAGAAGGCTGGTTGATATTGCTGTTCGCTATAAATAGAACTTGGAAAAGGGCCCAAAATACCTGCTGCTTGGCGAACAGCCAATATCACTCCCATCCTCAAGAAAGGAAAACCAGTAGACGACCCTCTAAGTTACAGGCCCATCTCATTGACCTCATGTTTAGGAAAGCTAAGCGGAGAATGGTTAATAACCGACTTTATTGGTGGCTTGAAAAAACCCAGTCATTTGATAATACCCAGGCAAGGTTTAGAAGGGGCTGCAGAACAGAAGACCAACTCTTCAGACTTGTGCAGAATACAATTGATGGATTCCAGAATGAAAAGCACACAACCAGGTTTCATCTGATCTACAGCAAGCATATGACAGAGTCTGGAGGAAGGCCTCTTGATGAAGATGCTCAATATAGGGATCCATGGAAAGATGTTACAATGGATACAAGCTTTTCTCAAAACAGGACAATTGGAACATCTTTTAGTGGAACAATGTCCTCCAAGAGACCACTAGAGGAAGGCCTCCCACAGGGCTCTGCCCTTAGCTGCACCCTTTCCTCATCTTCATCAATGACCTCCATCCTTCTAAACACACAGAAAGCCCTTTTGCTGATGACCTTGTAATATGGACAGCGAAAATACCCTGTACTAACTCGGGCTAAACTTAATAGAACCCTTGCCATAATCTCAACATATTGCAACCTATGGAAGCTTAAAGTCAATGAACAGAAAACTGTGTATACTACATTCTCCCGACCCCAAAACAACTCAAAGAACCTTTGACTTACAATGAATGGAGCACTGCTGAAAAAGAGGAAACCACTTACCTGGGAGTCAAGTTAGACAAACAACTGAGGATGACAGAACACATTAACAACATAAAAAAAAAAAGCATCTCAAAGACTCAACATGGTTAAAAGACTTGCTAGCACCACCTGGGGTCAGACAAAACACCCTTAAACAACTTATCTTGGCTATGTAAGATCTACAATGGACAACTGCCCTCCTCTCAAGCTATGCAAGTGAGCACATCACACATCCCTGGACAGAGTGCAGAATCAGGGTCTCAGGTTTATATGTGGGAATGAGAACGACCCCAACTGCTGCTTGTGAAATCGCGCCAACATCGAACCACTAGATATTAGAGCGAAGGGCACTAATAGAAGCAGTCGAAGGGTATAAAAGAATGAAAAAACCATCCCAACAGACAAACTATTGACAGGTGGAAATCAATCAAAGAATCCCGCAAAATCATTGCTGGAAGTTGGGAAAAATCTCGAAGAACACACATCTCCCAACTGACAGAGACCGATCACAAGATGCCCCGCCCCCACCATGGCTAAACATAAAACAACCAGTAATCCAGAAATACCTCCTTGACAAAACTATAAACAACGCAACACTTGCACCGATCTTAAAACCTCGCACTGGAGACAAAGACAGTTATCCAACTTCCTCTATCCATGCCTACACTGATGGTTCAGCTTTCAAAGCCACTACTTACGCTGGCCGGCATACCTGAAATATCCAGATGGAACTACCTATAGTTACTGTGCTCCTTGTGGTAATATATGTTCCAACTATGAGGCAGAGATTATAGCCATAAAGACCGCTGTAGAACTAGTCACCAGCAGTTTGAACTTGGGAAAAAAATTGTCCCAAAACATGATAGTATTCACTGACTCACAGTCCACACTACAAGCTTTAGAAGAACAGCAGAATCAGTCAGCGAGATCCCGTCATTGGCATTAGTCATCCCCAATCTGATTTCCTCCTTTGATATTAATGTCGTTCTACAGGGGATTCCCGGGCACACAAATATCCCAGGGAAAAGACAAGGCAGATCATCTGGCCAAACAGGGATCATCAAACCACAAATAGACAAACCTGTTAGCATACAAAGTATAAAACAGATTCTGAAAAACAACTCCAGAGAAGATTGGCTGAACCAATGGGCTATGGGGACGACTGGTGGGACATGTATGCAGAGATGAATAGACCAAACCCCAAGGACAATATAAATCTGCTACAAGAAAAGATCAAAGATCTTTCAGTTAAGAACAGGACATGTTGGACTGAATCACCACATACACAGAATAAACCCCCACACCTACCACACTGTAGAAAGTGCAGTCACTCATGTGAGACAGTACAGCATATCTTGCTTGAATGTCCTGGACTGCATAAAGCTGGACAAGAACTCCTCCCACCACACCCATCTGTTCATAATACCCTTTACACTAGTCTTCAACAATTACAGAACACATGCAGATTCTACAAACTGGCATTGGCTGCCCAAGAGTGAAACTTCGCAGCTCTGGTTAGAAGAGAAGAAGAAGATTCATTGAAAACAGAGACTGAAATGGTTTGGCCATTTGGTGAGAATGAGCCCGACTACACCAGTTGCAAGAGTGTAAAACCTGAAAATTGAATCAACAAGAGGACGGGGCAGACCAAGAAAAAGATGGATTGATGGAATTACAGACATCTTAAAACTCTAAAATAGCAAAGCATATCAAGCAACCGAGCATACACTATCTCTGAAACCGATCATCAATTAAACATGTGACGCATTACAGGAAAAAAACAAAGGACAACAGAAATAAAGAGTGGAAGGTTGTTAGTCAACAACGAGAATTTTTATTTCATTCTAAAGTAATCCTTACATGGCTTGTGGACTAAAACATTCGAGTGACTGCAGTTCTTCATTGATAAATATTTATTTCACTAATGTCAAAATATGGTTTCCCAGAATTTTAATGTTCTTTGCAGACCGACCCATTTTACGAGGCTTTTCTGTACCAAACCCTTTATGCATTTAATTTACAATAAGGAATCAAAATTAATGACACACAGTAACTTTACTTTTGTAGAAAGTAAAAGCTGTGAAAATTAGTAGAATTCTGCACAAGATAATGTATTATCGTTTTAAAAAAGTAACACTCAATGGCTTTTTAAGACTTGAAGATTTTTGAAAAAGGTGGAGGCTGCAGTAAATCGACATTGGACTTCTCACCTAACGCCTAGGGCGTTCTAACATGTCACCGTCCGAGTTTCGTGCTCTATCACACCTCCGTCATGTGATGACATTGTTATCAAACCAGCTGATAAAGGTGGTGCCATAGTCGTATGGGTAAAAACTATACCTTCAGGGAAAGGGCCCCAACCAACTACGTAACACCCTATTCTACAATAATATTCCTTCTGATGCTACACTATCCAACAATAGTAAGGTCCTTACAGTCATCAAGAACCTCATTGCCTCCAAAGACCTTCCTATCGGCGCATCATCACTATGTGTCATCGACAGTTGTTTGGGCAAACCCGCATTCTATATGCTCCCAAAATTCATAAACTTCACAATCCTGGTAGGCCTATTGTTTCTGCTTGCTCTTGTCCTCCGGAACATATCTCCGAATTCCTTGATAGTATCTTCAATCCTATAGTCACCACACTACCTTCATTCTTGAAGGATACTAACCACACTTTGTCTGTTTTTCTTCTATTAAGTTGTTGCCTGGCAGGACTTATCGCCTCTTCCTCCTTGATGTCTGCTCACTGTATACCTCTATACCTCATTCTGACGGACTTCAAGCTCTCAGTTTTCTCGACAGGAGAACTAACCCTCTTGTCTCCACCTCGACTCTCCTCCGTCTTGCTGAACTAGTTCTCACTCTCAACTCCTTTCAGTTCAATGACCAGTTCTTGAACAGATTAGTAGAGTCGCCATGGGTACTAAAATGGGACCCAGCTATGCTTGTCTATTCATGGGTCATCTTGAACACTTAGTATGGAACACCTATGATGGCCTCCTTCCGTCCGTGTATCATAGATACATCGATGATTGTATTGGAGTTACCGATATGTCTGAAGCGATTTATCACTCTTCATCACCTTCATCAATGCCTTCAATCCTGCTATTCGGTTCACCTCTCACATCTCTACCTCCTGTGTCAATTTTCTTGACATCACTATCACCATCAGCCTATCCACTATCACTACATCAGTATACTACAAGCCTACTGATACACATAGCTTTCTTCTGTATACCTCTTCCCATCCCCAGGCCTGTCGTGACTCTTTACCTTTCTCTCAACTCTCAGCCTCATCGCCTCTGTAGTGAGGGCGACGATTTTTCTTGATAGAGCTCACGAGATGCTGGATTTCTTCCCCAGCGCCTATACTCGGAGAATGTGCCTTACATCTGCCATGCATCGGGTTCAGCTAATTGCTCGCCAGGAGGCCCTTTCTCACATACATAGAACCCCAAATTCTGACAGGGTTAAACTTATCTTAACTTTCCACCCTCATAGTTCCTGAGTGAAAAGGTCTTATTCCATCATCTCCCTATTCTTCAGTCTGATCCTGAGACACGTTCAGTCTTCCAACACTATCCTTTGGTGGCTTACAGGCGGGACAGAAGACTCAAGGATATGTTGGACACAGTCGTCTCTAGCCTAATATCCAGAGTCACTTGGGCACCATTCAGTGCGGACGTCGGCGCTGTAATACATGTGCATATGTAATACAGACCCCACTGTCTCTTTTCCAAAAGCTACGTATGCCATTCAAGACAGTTTCACGTGTGAGTCCAGTAATATCATCTATGCCATCACCTGCAAACGATGCAACAAGTCCTATATTGGCGATATTCGCCAATGCTCTGTGACTCCTGTGGCCACTCATTTCAACGATACTGGCCATTCAGGAGTTGGCGATGTCCAGGTCACAGCCATCCGATCATGTTCCTCTGATGATCATGTCGATCTGCCCTGGAGAACCGTTTATTCATTCTATGGCACTTTGCGACCTCTTGGACTCAACGCATTACATTCCTATGCTTCTTAGTACTGTCTTATCTGTGCCTTGTTATCTATATGTGTGTTTGCTCCATATATGTGTCATTTATCCACTATATTGTTTATTGTTTCTCTTCTTTTCCACTTTGGTTTTTGTTTGCACTCATTTCGTTGTTCGTTTTTATTCCCAGATTTTCATTAGATAGGTTTATGTTTCCACATGTAATCGTCCATTTGTAGTGTTCCTATAAATTCGTCATTCTTGTTGTATTGTTTGCTTGATAAAGGCCTTTTAGTGAACGTTGCTGTTTATCGTCACTGTTTATGTATTTTGTAAAACTGTAGTACTTTGTGTTTACGTGTTTAAGATTTTTTTGTAATTATCGACTTGAACATGTTTTATAGTTCGTCTCTGATAGGACTAGAAACTTGATTTAAAATTGAAATGAGGGAGTACTGGAAAATAGCCAGACTGTTCCAATCAGGGAACAAACCAAGAACTCAACACGATCGAGAGGTAAGCATCCCAGATCCATGCCACAAAAACCCTTTCAGAATATTGGAATATTATGAACTATCCTTTTAAAGAACATTAAACACATGCTATATAAACACATGCTGCTATATAAGGAGGATACACTTCTCCTTTGGCATTAACCTTAGGGGTTGTATAGGCCATCAACAAACCACCCTTTTTTATGTATTGTACTGTGTATAAGGTGGTGTCGTGGCTTATGGGATAGTGTCTCTGTCTATTAACCTTGGCGTTCTGAGTTCGAATCACACTGAGGAATTTGGTTGCAAATTGTTTCATGAATTTTACAAAGAATGATGGCACCACCGCTCAGAAAGCAATGGCAAACTACTGAACGTAATAATGCCTAGAAAATCACAAACAGCATTAAAAGCGGGGGCTGATTCTCAAAGTCCTGTAAAGGATATGCAATTAACCGTTTTTTTAACTTTGTATAAGTGAAAATTTTAAAAAAAAAATTATGGTTGTATGACACACCTGTTTTTAGAGATGTTTATTGGACAAGGATGAAGGAAGTGGTATGTCTTAGAATTGAAGTAGGAGTAATGCAATAGTTCGTTCAGGTATATTTGTAAATGCAATTACTATCAGAACCTTTCTATTGTGATTTCTGCTAATGTTAGACAAAGTTGTACCTGTGAATTCGTAAAAGGCATGCTTGTATGGAGGAGGACACTGATATTAAGGAAAAACAGGACTTAACGCAAAAAATCAGTCAGAAGCGTCACACAAGTTGCCCTGACTACGCCTTAATTCATAGTAGGCAAATGCAAGAAGAAGAATATTAAGCAATACAGAGTGGTATAACAAGTGGTTCTTCTACAACAGAACATCAGGAAAGAAGGTGAGAGGAAGTCCATGAAAAGGATGGTTAGATAGAATAGCAGAATCATATCAAAGAGCAAAAATAACAATCACCTAAGCCACCAGAACAGCGCAGGACAAAAACAGAAAACAACGACACTGGGCAACAACCTGGTAGCAGTGTGATGACAAAAAAAAGAAGACACAGTGGTAGTTGCAATGAATGAAAATATGCAAACCCAGCGCTAGTGAACCTTCAAGACAGCAGCTAGATAAATAATTTATCATAGTGACCTATCAAGGTATGACTTTTATCTAATTTCACGAGATGTGTTTTTTCTGACCAGAAGCACTTGATCTTTCAACTCTTCAGCGGTATCATGGACATCGTAACCCTTCAGTTGGTGTCACGAACACCATAAATCTGGAGAACCAGTGGCTTTTATCTACTACCTAGTAAATAAAAGATTCGAGTAAATAAAAGATTCGCAGAAATCGGATGCGCTGGCCTACTTGTAGGCGCATAACTGACAAAACTTAGTCGCTCTTAGGCTCAGATCACATACAAATCACAAAGAGTGGTGTAACAAGTGGTCGATATAAGCTTTCAAGAAGAAAAAGACTACTTGTGGACGCGTAACTGACAAAACTTAGTCGCTTTTAGGCTCAGATCACATACAAATCACAAAGAGTGGTTTAACAAGTGGTCGATATGAAGATTTCAAAGAAGAAATGACTACCTGTAGACGCGTAACTGACAAAACTTAGTCGCTCTTAGGCTCAGATCACATACAAATCACAAAGAGTGGTGTAACAAGTGGTCGATATGAAGATTTCAAAGAAGAAAAAGACAGAATGACAATCAAACAACTTAACCACTTTATCATAGAGACCCTCCCTGTCTTATCTTTATCATGCACAACACAAACACTTGAAAACTATATAAAGTACATACCATGTGAATAGCTTCTGGATAAATAGCCTCTGATAAAACTCCTCTGTTCTGGTAAATATTCCACCATCTCATTCAGGTAGCTCTTTGATCTCTTTCCATTTTAAGTCACTAAGGGTCTTGTATAAAATCAAATAGCACTGAACACTGCCGTATCTTCTGTATAAAGAGATCTTCCTTATCTGCTGGAGCAGCATCTGTTGATGCAAACATTATCAAATATTAACAGTGTCACCAATGCCTGACATTCAATCCTTTCTTCTTTTTCTTCTTTCATCCGATATTCTTCTTCGAACGCTCCACAACAACCACTTGTTAACCACTCTGTGGAATTTGTATGTGATCGGAGCCTAAGAGTGATTGCACGTTGTGCCAGTTATGCGCCTACAAGTAGGCCAGCAATCCGATTTCTGCTATGTTTTTATTTACTGGGGTAGCTTCCTAGGTCCTACATCAGTCGCCTTTCGACATTCCTTGTAGGTCACAGTGGTGCTATTCTTTGCTTACCTTGCGGGTCCCGACACCCCATGGGGGAGCAAATACAATTTATTTATGACAAAGGTTGCAGAGAGACGAATTCTATGGCGTTGGATGCAGACCTCAAGGCCATCATTAATGCAAAATGTAGTGAAGGTAATGTGATTTACACGGATAGATCAGTAGTTCGCTATGAAAAATCTCCATGGGTCTTTTCTGCAAGCTCATGAGGCAGAAAGATCGATGAAACCAGAGGTGCATTTAGTATGACAAGTAGCGTAACCATGGCACTACTCTGGCTGGAGTCACAAAACTACACTCATGCGTGCATTTCGAGAGATTCATTGAGTATGATTCAAAAGGTGGAGGCTGTCACCCAGTCCTAGGATGGCCAGCCCAAATGTCCTCATTTCTGTGCTGTCTTCTCAATTTCGAACATCGTGCAGACATTCCAGGTGAAAATCCTGGAGATCTTACGAGTTGAAAGAAGGCGAGTTGGCAGCCCGATTTCCTTTTGAATTTCACCGCTTCATGAGTCCCTCCTTGTGAATTTCCCTGGTTGTGGTTTCTGTAGCCATCTAGTGTTTTTCACAGGGTAGAGTAGCTAGCCCCACGTCCAACCTCCTTAGTCGCCTCTTACGACATGCATGGCAGGTAACAGTGATTCCATTCTTTACACCCCAATTTGGGCCTCAGTAACCACTCGGGCGCAATGATAGAGCGGTATGGAGATATTGCTTGCAGGCCTAATGTAATGTATAATCGTGTGAAAGGAATATAATAATAAATTTTTTAATGACAAGCACCGACACACACACACCTTTGACTAATGGGAGTTTCTGAAGCTCCCTGTTCTTAGATATATTGAAGCGTGAAGAGTTCTGCCTCTTATCTCTCTTTATAATAGGTGTTCCTTGGAATTTGATCTTTGATAACGATGTTGGAGGTGGGTGAGATTCAGCTGCATTCTGTAGGGCTTTCTTTTTTGCTGCCTATAAAAATATAATTTCAAAGTTATTATATTAATAGTAATAGTAAAGACAAATCCATAGCTTATTCTTTGCTCATGTTTAGGTCATGCTAGATCACCAGACTTGTTGTCAGGACAAAATCGGCAGTGCTCCCAAAATGTATATGCAGTCTCATAATAGCATTTCTTTGGTTCTCCCCAGTTGTAGCTGATAGAGCAACGCATGACTATAGACCTGAAAGTTGCATTGTTCATGTAGTTGAAAGTATGTCCTGATTTATACAGTCGTCTGGGTTGTAGCTGATTGTCTTTGAATTTTTCATCTCACAGCATGTAATACAATAATATGGTAAAGTATTTGAGATTTCAGAGTACACATGAACTTAGGATTTTGAGATTGGTGATAATTTATTTCTTTGGTTAACTTCCCTTCCCCAATTTAAACGAACAATGTACAAATTTACAAGTCAGTTGACTGGAGTGTACTATTATAGCCTTCGCGCAAAAAAATGTAAATAACTGCAGGCTGATTAGTTTCAGAAATTTTTTTAAACATTTAAAGCTCTCAATCGATCATGATGGTACCAAACTCAACAACATGTACACGCTAGTTACCATACATTCTTGTTTTCTTGATTTCGCAAAGTTTGAAAGGAATAAACATTATCTACAATGTTATGAACTAAATGCCACATTATGTGACTATGTTTTTGGCTAGGATTAACTGTCACGCTACGTGACACTGCGACTTCAGAAGTTAAAAGGATAGTACTGTAATTTAGTTCAGTTAAGCACAATAAGTATCTCTGTATCTACATACATTTCTTTTAAGATAATGATTACAGGACAGAGACTATCTTCTTCTTTGCATTCGTTCTTTTACAACCAATTTTAATCACTCTTTGTGATATGTTTGATCTTTGCCAAGAACGTTGCACATTGGTTTGTTAGGCCCCTAAACGCATAGACTTTTACACATTTAGAAATGTGCATCTGATTTCAGCTAAATCTCCCTTAGTGGCCCCTTCGACATGCATGGCAGGTAACAGTGGTTCTATTCTTACACCCCAAATTTGGGTCCCGGTAGCCACTCTGGCGCCAGGAGACTATAAAAGTAATTCCAAAAAAAAGATAATTTGATTATCAGAAGCAGCTCCCAGTATAGTTCTTACCTTTCTGTAGTTTAGAAAGTCCACATAGCCCAATTGTAGTGAGCTGAACTTGTGCACCAGCGGATGGTGTTCAATTTCTATCAAGTTTATTTACCAATCATACATATGAAAATGTGTACACTGACTTGCAGGAGATCTGTCTCCGAAACTAATATAACACAGTCAACTTTAGCTAGTTAAAAGGGACCAAGCATATATATTCAGTTTTTTTACTGAAAATTCCATTCACCATCTTGTTTTTTTTCGATCCAGAAGCACTTGAGCTTTTCAGCTCTTCGGCTCGGTGGCATGGACATCATAACCCTTCGGTTCGGTGGCACGAACACCGTAAATCTGGATTCACCATCTTCAAAAACTACATCAGCCATGATCAGCGAACCTCGCGATGAGTTTGTGCACTGCCGCTGAGATCTTCCTGCATAAGAAAATGATCAAAGCACACATGGTTAATCTGTTTATCCCCACACTCAGATTGGAATCATGATTTCAAAGTAGTATATAAATATAGTTTAATATTAGAGAAAGTCACCAAGTTTATTACTTTCTCATTCCATTCAGAAACAATAATAAAATAACACAGGAACTGATAGGTGGCATACTTTCACCCAATCACTGCAAGTCCGTTTATCCACAAAATTCTAACACTGACTAACGATTGGCAATCCACGTCCATTAATACTACTTAATGCTTCTGAGCAATGTAATGACTAGGTGTTGTATTCTAGTGTAGAGTTTAATCTTCAATTGTACTTTTCCGCCATATTGATAGTCTTCTTGGCAATGGCCGCCTTTATTCGATGTATTTCTTCAATCTTAATCAACTTACCTCTGTATCTCCATTGTCAATGGTTTCTTTACTCGTAGGTTTAACACTGGCTGTTGTTTTTGTCGTCGTCTGAAATCAAGTAAAGAAGTTGTATGAGCAAATGTGTAATGTAGCAAGGAACTAGTTCACTATTATTTTACATATAAATGTTACTATTTTAAGTATTTAATTCAATATTCAATAATATTCCTAACAAACGGAACGAATTATATTATGATCACTAGCACTCATATCGGAAAAAATTGACCAAATAAATCGAAACATATCCCATTGATTTAATCGAATCACATGTACAAAACAGTTATTTTCGCTAACTAAATACTACCTTTTCTTTCTTTGGTTTATTGGGCATGTCTGACTCGGTCTAAATCTCCAGGAAGGTGATATAAGGTTTTAGATGTACTTGTTCGCAGCTATACTAAACAAGAGCGCTCATTGGTTATTCCATGTCACATGGATTTTAAGACTTTTCGTGCAATCATGTGATAGAATGTCCAAAAATAAATTTTGAAAGGCTCGAAAATCGGCATTGATCGTTAATTATATCGATTAGCAGCATGCATTATCGAGGGAATACAATACTTATCAGTGGAATAAAAATTGCAATTTTATTGACTGTATGTGATTTCTCGTGTCTGATTTGGGTAACTGGTATAACATAATTATAATGTATTGGGAGCAAGGACTGTTATAGGCCTCATCTAAATAATGAGAAATGCCTGCAGTCAAGTCAACCGTACCTTCACGTGGTGCTCCCCGTTTAAACTAACACGGCTCTGACAAAAGCGAGTCCCCGGCGCTATAACTGGGCCCCCAATGCCGGAAGGGGTAAAATACCAGGCTATGGCTGGGATAAGCCAGACAAACACCCTGGGAGTGTGATCCCCGATAGGTGAACGGATGCTTGGCCCACCTGTGTGTGGACAAGTCCAGACCCCCACCAAGATCACACCCAGGGAGCTCACCTTGGTTTTTAAAAAAAAGCGGAGAAGGTAACTCCTAAAACCTCTGATGCCTGGCAGGCAGTGTTGGGAAGAGCCAGGACATGGATAGGAAGACTCCATACTTCCCCACTGAAGACGGACATGTCAGCCAGAATGGCGTGGGCACCCAGAAATGGAAAAAGACATCAACGCACAATACGGTTAGTGAGTATGCTCAGATATTTACTTAGATATGGGGTTGCTCCTGTGGACTGCTGCCAGGCGGGAGCAGCGCCGGATCCCAAGCCTCGAAGGGATCCACCCCAGCTACTGACAGTAGCTCTGCGCATCGAAGAACCAGGATTAAGCAGAGTAATGCCACTGGTCAAAACAAGAACAACACACTAAAGATCATGCAATGGAATGCAGAAGGCGTTGCCAGAAAGAAACTTGAACTGCAAAAATTCCTACATGAACAACAGATCGACATCATATGCATACAGGAAACACATCTAAATAAAACTGCCTTCTACATCAGAGGCTATGAGACATACAGACTGGATAGAGACGGACACAAGGGAGGCATCATCACACTAGTCAAAAACAACATCGCAGCCTCAGAAACCTCCAGAAGTACAGGTGAAGCCGAACACCTAACAGTCAAAATACATGTCCTCCCAGAACCAATACATGTTACAAACTACTACTGCCCAAACAATAAGAAATTAGAACTAGAGAGCATACATACAGCTGAGAAGAACCAAATAATCCTAGGCGACTTTAACAGCCACTCCCCAGCTGGGGATATGCTACTATGGACTCAGAGGAGATGAAGTAGAGGGAAAGGATGATGGAAAACCTACTCATACTCATAAACAAACCTGATTCAGAGCCAACTTTCTACTCAAGAGTATGGAGAACACAAAGCACACCAGATCTGGCAATAGCCACAGAAGACATCCAGAGACGTGCAGAAAGAGAGGTGATGAAACAACTAGGAGGAAGCGACCACAACCCAATCATTATTACTGTTGGAAAGCTCAAGTCACCAGAAAACAGGAAAAAAATAGCCAGCTGGAACTACAAAAGGGCAAACTGGAACCTGTACAGAAACCTAACTGAAGGTAAACTGACAGAAACCCACACAACAAACAACATCCAGAAAAACATTACAACTCTCACAAGCATCATACTAAAAGCAGCACAAAAATCAATCCCCAGAGGAAGAAGAAACACTACGAACCCTTCTGGACCAACGAACTACAACAATCACATGAAAAAGCCACAGCAGCACGAACAAAATGGAACAAGACCCATCTGCCACAAATGTCACAGAACACAACAAACACCAAGCCATATACAGAAAGAAAAACTCACATGCATTAGAAAAAGTTGGCAGGAAAAAACAGCAACACTAAACATGGAAAAAGACAGCACAAAACTATGGCAGCTTGTAAAGAGCCTAAATGAAGAAAACACCACCAGCCATGCCTGCACAGTCATAGAAGATGGAGGGAAAAACCCACACGGCAAAATAGCTGCAAACATCCTTGCGGATGGCTTTGCAAAAGAAAGCAACATACACATGTCCAAAATCAAAGTCAGAGAAACAAAAAAGAACTAAAAAAAATAAACAAACAACTTGCAGACAAACAAGACACAATGAACAAACCTTTTTCTCTCAAAGAACTGGACAGGCAATAAAAACTAAAGAAAAAAAGGCATCAGGACCAGATGGGTGACAAACGAAATGATAATAAACCTAGGAACAGGTGGCAGACAACACCTCCTGGACCTGTTAAACCAATCTTGGATGCAAGGAGTATATCCAAAGGAATGGAAGGAGGCGGAAATAATCCCTATAGCAAAAAAGGCAAGCCCAAGGAAAACAAAAAGCTACGTCCCATAAGCCTCCTCAGCTGCCTTGGGAAAACAATGGAGCGACTCGTAAACAACAGGCTGCTTAACTTTCTAGAGGAAAAGAAAATACTAGATGACTGCCAATCAGGTTTCAGAAACCACAGAAGCACAGATGACCAAACCACCTATCTTGCCCAAGAAATTGAAGATGCCTTCCAGAACAAACACAAGCTGCTGGCCACCTTCTTCGACCTGACTAACGCCTTCGACAAAGTCTGGAAAAAGGACTCCTGCTAAAACTAGCACAAAGCGGGATCAAGGGTCACATGTACACATGGATCAGAGATTTCCTACACAGACGATGTGCAAGAGTCAAACTGGAAGGACACAGAAGCAAGCTGGTCAGACTAGAAGATGGGGTTCCACAGGGAAGTGCAATATCCCTACACTCTTCATCCTCTTTATCAATGATCTCCCAAACAATTTACATCTAACATTCACAAGGCACTCCATGCAGACGACTTGGCCATATGGACCCAAACAGAATACATAGGAACTGCCAAGATCAGAATGCAAGGAGCCATAAATGCAGTAAAGAAATGGACAGACACTTGGGGGGTCACAATAAACCAAAACAAGACAGTGTCAACACTATTCTCACTCTCTCAAAACCTGAACAAGTCGACTTTTACCTGGACAACAAACCACTCAAAGGAGGACAATCCTACCTATCTAGGAATAAAATTCGACAAAAGACTCACCTGGGGTCCCCACATAGAAGAAACACAAAGGAAAGCCACAATAAGATTAAGACTCATGAAAAAACTAGCAGGAACCCACTGGGGCGCAGATGCAAACACTACACGCCAAATATACACAGGATATGTACGTCCAAAACTGGAGTATGGCACAGGAGCCTACACAACCCAGCAAAGCAAATCTACACAAGCTAGATAAAATACAGAACACAGGCCTCAGAATCATCACCGGAGGTCTGAGAAGTACACAAATCAAAGATCTAGAAGCAACTGCTGGCATTGAGAGCCTGGGACGACGCAGGGAACAAAAATACTCACACTATCAGAAAAGTTCAAACGCACAGAAAATAACCCCATGCACCAAACAATCAACGAACCAACCAAAACCGCATAAAAAGACACAGCTTCCATCACTTGTCAAAATCATCTCTGCAAAAACATGGACATCCTCTCAAAAGACCAGCAACCTGGGACATGATAGTACCATTCAACAACACAGACCTACAGCCCAACTTCACAGTGATAACAACAATTCCAAATGTAGACAAAAGGGTGAAGAAACAGGTCCCATCTTGAGAGCAAAGACACTAGAACACATTGACACCTCATACCCCCATCCCGAGTGGACCCATATATACACAGACGGATCATCAGACACGACAGCGAGGAAAGGAGGGGCCGGAACCATCATCATACTCCAGATGGCACTACACTAACAAATTCAAGTGCCACTGGAGAACTATCAACAAATTTTAGAGCCGAACAACAGGCAATTGTGGATGCCCCAAAAATACTGCAGCAAAGAAACATCCAAAACAACAAACTTGTCTTCCTTTGCGACTGCTTGTCAGTCCTCAGGCCACACAAAGGGAACCACAAGATAACATGGAAAGAGAGCTAACACTACAGCTAAACAAGCTCTCAGAACACAACAAAATTATTCTCCCGTGGATACCAGCCCACTGTGGCGTTCCAGGAAATGAGAGAGCAGACATGCTGGCTAAGGAGGGAACAAACTTACACAACAGAAACACCCAGTATCACTACCAGAAATCAAGACACATATCAAAAGAAAGTACAAAGAGGGATGGAGGCAACAAACCCACAGCAAACACCCACAAGATCCCATCAGCAGACTAAACAGAAAACAGCACACAACAATCTTGCATCTAAGAACAGGTCACTGCAGGCTCAACCGCCACATGCACAGAATAAAGCCTGCTCAGACTGCACAGTGTGCATGCCAGACAGAAACACAGACTCAGAACAGATCCTGCAGTCATGTCCATCATACATACACCAACGAAATGAAACATGGCCTCATGAACAAAGCATACAGACCAAGCTATGGGGAACTCTCGAAGAACTCAACTGACATGCAGCTTCATAGAGGCAACCCATCTCATGATTTAGACGAGCATACGAAACCGAACGCAAAAAAAGAAGAAGAAGAAGATAATGTACTTGATATGATCATGACTTCAGTGTCTGACTTTGTTGTTCATCTATCACGGGAGGAGATATCTTCAAATTTACATCAGGGGGCCTTCCCTGCTCTTGGAATTCGTGCACTGCAGCTGAGATCTTCATGTGTAAGAAAGAGATCGGAGCACATATGGTTACTCACCGAAGTGCAATGATGATTGTCCTATCAATCCATCACGGGAGATAAAAACCACTCTATGTTTATCATCGAAGTCTTAAGCGTACCTTTGATGAATTTTTTTGGTAACCATGGGAGCGTTTACCTTTCTTATAGTAAAATAGTACTTTTGGTTGTCGGTGGTCTGATATGCAGACAGCATGATCTACCCAGCGAATACTTGACTGAACCAGAATAGTATCGATGCTTGACAGACGCCATTGGTGGTGCGTAACTAAATTATTTCATGGACTCAAGGTAGAGAGACAGTCCCATTGATATAGCTGAACACGGTCTAGCAACAACAGAAGGCTACTTGGCGTTTAGTTAAAGTGTGGGCAAAGTCTGCATAAAAAAGAGAGGCCCGTAAGCTGATCTTCAGTTTCAGTCATCTAGAAGAGAGCCTAAGCTGATCTTTTGGTTGCTGGCTTCGAACGCTGCAATTTCTACGGCGTATTCACTAGAGCTGAGAATTATCAACTTCGATATTAGCAACGTGGTGCGAACTTTCAGTTCGGATGTTAACACTCTTCCGTGCCATGAAGTCAGACTGTCCAGAATTTTATCTCTGTGTAGTCTTGTTTCTCGTCTCCCATTGATTTTACTGGTTGTCACAATGTGTTCTAAACCTTCATTTCTTATCAACATGCCCCACAAATGATGAATATCTCTTTTTTATATTGAAAATAAGTTTTATCTGTGCCTTTACCTCTTTCAGCACATCAACATTAGCCATTTTAGCAGTCTAGGGGATTCTAAACATTGTCCTGTATCCTCCAGAGATGTTACCTCTGTTTATTTAATATTCATGACTTGCGTCCACATGTCAGTATTATTTCTATGTAGCACTGAATAACTCTGTTTCTGACTCCAAGTGACATTGACTAGTTTCATATAATGTCGTTCATTTTCTGGAATGCTGGATTTTTTTTAAAGTGATGGATTAAGCCTCTATGTGGCTGAAGCACATTTTTTTCAACCTAAGACGAATACCTTTTTTGGTTATAGTAAATTTGTCTTTTTTCTTGGTGTGGCCTGGAACTAGTCCTAAAAAGAATTGTTTGTTGAGTATTGTGCGCTGATATGCGTGTGAAGTCCATGATGAGGACTTTCGGTGTTGATCTGGGTGTAGCTCTGAGAAAGACATTGTGTTTGTATTGATCTGGTGTATGTATGTGTGTGTGGTAATTCTAGGTTGTCGCTGTTGTTGAATTTGTCTGATGTTGCTGGCGTGTTGGTGGTACTTTTGGCGGATTACTCTGCTGGTTTTCTAGCGTCCGAGGACCTGTGTTTCAGAGGACTCCACAAAGGCAGCCATAAGCAAAAGATCGACTTAGGAACTTCCACAAGACGCCAACCAGACAGCACGGGGCCCATACTCCGGCAAGATTACATACCATGCTGTTTTTGCTTGACCCATTCTACTCTTTCTTTCATTACTAAAGAAGCAGCGCCGGATTAGCCTAGTAGCAGAAGTAGCAAATGCTACGGGCCCGCGCCTTCTAGGGGCCCCGCCTATGTGACAGAGATGAAAGGAAAGAAATAACCAAGATGTTATATCAAAAACACGCAAGCTGTCTGAATTTTTAATGTCGTGTTTGATGGTGCTGAATCCAAAGAAATCGAAGCAGAAAATACAGAAGCCGCGTCTCACTGTGTAGTAGATGAGGGCAGTGCTATAGAAGAATCATCATTACCAATATTACCATTAAGATCAGCAACTCTTCACGATTTAGCCACATTTTCCACAAGACAAACTGAAGTAGAGTGTACAGTAAGTCCTCCCAATTTAGCCATATCATCTTCAAGCCAAGAGAGGCAGAAAGCACAGCACATGTTTCCAATGTAGCAACATCTTCTACAAGCCAAAAACACAACGAAAGTAAAATGTACTCCGACGATATTAGTGAATGGCCGAGCAACTTCGATCGACATTATTGGATTGCGAAAGGAAGTAGCGAAGTGCAACATATGAACAGTGATTTCTTGTCTCAAAAAAAAAAACCAAAAAAAAAACATACGATAAAGAAAACAATCCACGATTTTGTTGAAAGTCGTTTTTCACATACACACATACACCAACAAACAAAACTCACGTGAGAGATTGGTTGTGTTATACAGAAACAAGTTTGTGACAAGTTTGTTTGTAAAAGTTGTGTTTTATTTTATTATCATACAAAACCTAGGGCCCGCGCTAAAATTTGCTACAGGCCCCGCGCTGGCTTAATCCGGCACTGTAAAGAAGTGCTAATTTCTTGTCTGCTCACAGCAAACAGATTAGATTATTAAGATACTTCTATTTGATTGGTGTTTTTACAGTATCATTGTCATTGTTTACATTATAAACTAACAAAATGGGAATACTGCATAAGTTATTTATATATACACTATATATAAGTTATTTATATATATATGGGTTGTCGGAAGTCTTTCATTTTCTTTCTCCAAACCTGTTTTCCTCACAGCGTCAGGATATGATGAGATTTCTAGAACGAGCTTTTGTGTGCGCTTCATAAACAGTGTCTTTCGTCGCCTCTGTTATCTCTGAGGTTCACCTTTTGCGTTGCAGGCCTTTTGTTTTGTATCAATTGTATCGGAGTAACATTGCTCTTTGAGGCACACTGTCTGTTGGTATCTACTTTTGTGGCTTATGTGGCCGAACCATTTCATTTTTTGTTTCTTGATGAAGTTAAGTACTGATGTTGTACCACTTTTTCCTGATGTCTTCATTTTTTAACCGGTATCTTCTTGCTACTCCCAGAATTCTGCGTAGACACTTCATTTCTATCGTGACTAGTTTTCTTCTATAATTTGATGTCAGCGTCCAAGTTTGGCACTGATAGCATAATGTGGGAGAAAGATTGTGTTGAACATTGCTCTTTATCATATTGCACAATGCAAGGGAAACAAGCAAGTAAAATATACGAACACTCTGAAATAAAGAGTAGTAGATGTAATTGAATTGTAATCAAGGGAGATAAGTTAAATCTAGTAGAATTTTGCAAGACCACAGTCTTTGTAACGCGTAATCTTTATTGAACAGCATAGTTTCTACTAGTGGTCAACTGAGTGCCTGTTGAATTCCATAAGACTGAAATGTCCTTGTTAGACCACACAGTTTCAATCAGTATTTCCAGTGAGGCTGGGATAAATCAGTCCAGAAAACCAGTCGAGCAACCTTAGACGAGATCGTCAGCATGGATGCTGTTAGGATGCTGAAATATAAATTCAGTCTCCACTCAGAAATAAGAAGACGAAACACAGTGTCACTCAAGAACGAGTGTTGTTAATTTTTAATGTAATTATAATTATTGTTTTGTAGTATATTTGTCTCTGTGTGATTTTGATGTTTGTAATTTAGAACCATTATAATTTCATTTGGTTATGAATACCGAACTGTGAAAATAGAGCTAGTTCATTTGTGCGCTCAGCGTGTAGTGTATTTGTCTGACGAAGTGTGTAAGTGTGATGTGCACAAATATCCTATTACAAATCGTGCCGTGATCAGCTTGTGTATCTTTATTCTGTTGTAATATATCGACAACATTCTTAACTTATTTCCAACGATACGTAATGCTTGCTGAATGTACACAAGTTACCAAGATAGTTAAAGGACTGACGTCATTGCATCTGACTCGATCTCCCGGTTCACTTTCTGCTCAATGCCAGCTGATATACAGATTGACAAATTAAAAGTTGCCAGTTACGCATTTCGTTATGTATATTTACTTTTTAAACCGGTTCTAAATAGCTCGTTCTTCGTCACATTGGTTTATCGCCCCTCCCGCACCATAATTACAAAAAAAAACTTGCGCACTTGACCTATACTACGTCATAATTGAACCTTCTCCTTTTCATAAATATATGCAAGATTGGTTCCCTTCACGTGCTACTTTTATCTTGAACACCCTGTATAATCAAGTGCCTCTCAGTCAATGCTTCACAAGATCCTTAATGGCAGGTTTCAATATGAGTGAATGTCGTCTATCAAAGTTTCTAACCTCCAGAGGCGTACGTGGATCTACTATCATGGGAATGCCGGTGTTTGCGGCAATGAGATAGCGGACAGGCTTGCATCAACATCATGAATTGTTGGGGAGTTGAAGATGGATAAGGGGGATGTTCTTAGGTCTCTTCGTGACTGTCTGTTGGATGAAGACACTAAAATAGATGTTGAATAGATCAAGCGATTTAGGCAGTTTGGAGTTAGCCGTTATACAAGTAGAACTGGATGCCTGAGGGGCAGAGTGAGTTTAAACAGCGAGTCACATGCACTATAGTATACACACCCTTCTACCTCTGTTGGGGGAGACTGATCACCAATATGGGTCTGTCCCAAGTGCTATGACGTATGTTCAGTAATCAATGACCAGCATTCAGATCCGTAAAGCAGAGCAGGCAAAATAAGTGACTCGGTATAATACTAACTCGATTTTCTCACTGTACATACTGGATTTTTCAGACTGTTTTCATCCATTAAATGGTTTCTTTTCCACTACTTAAGTATGCCTTTATATCTTCCTGTTTTTCCCGGAGGTGTTACTACATTGTCAAGATACGTTCTCTCTCTCCCCGATCCAGAAGCACTTGAGTTATCAGCTCTTCGGCTCGGTGCCACAGACATCGTAACCGTTCGGTTCGGTGCCACGAACACCATGAATCTAGGGAACCTGTGACTTTTCTGCCAGCCCGCGGAATTGATCCTGCACTCACAGAGGGCTAGTCAACCGCAGTCCAACGCGCTACGAACACGCTGGGCAGGCGGGCGTCAAGATACGTTATAGTCCGTGTGTTGCTGGGACTCGCAAGGGGAGCAAAGAATAATACCACTGCGACCTACAAGGTATGTCGTAAGGGCGACTGCGGTAGAGGCCTAGCGAAGCAACACTAGTAAATAAACATCTTCGCAGAAATTACACAAGTGCTGGCCTACTTGTAGGCGCATAACTGGCACAGCGTACAGTCGCGCTTAGGCTCGGATCACATGCAAATCACAAAGAGTGATTAACAAGTGGTCGATATGGAGCGTTCGAAGAAGAAGACCTTTCAGATCCGCGAAGAAGACCTTTCAGATCCGTAAAGCAGAGCGGGCACAATAGTGATTCGATATAATATTAACTCGATTTTCATGATATAAATACTAGATACATGATGTAAACAGTGTCAAACATGGCCAGTAACAGCAGCTAATGAGCGGAAAATCATAAAAACAGAGATGAGGTGTCTTAGAAGATCTGCAGGTGTGACAATAAGACACAAAATTAGACATGAAGAAATCAGAAGGAGACTGGATGTGAAACCAGTCATGCAATTTATAAAAGAACAACAGATTAAATGGTTTGAACACCTGATCAGAATGCCTGTATCGTCTACTACAGAGAGCCACAAAAAAGTATAACGAGTACAAGGCAAGAGGAAGACCACGCAAAAGATGGAGCGATGGCATCAAGAACAGCATTACGAACATGAATATCAGCTTACAAAGTGCATTAAAACAAACACACACAAGATCACCACGTTTCACCCCCAACACTTCTATAAAGAAGTCAATGGTGGAAGAGAAGAAGAAGAAATACTATATTTTTTTAGACTGATTTCATCATTGAAATTGCTTCTTTTCCATTACCTAAGTTTGCCATTATATCTTCGTCTGTTACTACATTGCTAATATATGTTATTTGTTTCTCATAAATTTCAGTGCATCCTCACAAACATTGTACATCTTTAACTTGCCTCTTGTGAGAGATAAGTTGAATATAGCACAGTAAAGCACTTGCCCAGAGCACCAGATCAAGACCACGCAAAAGATGGAGCGACGGCATTAAGAACAGCCTTAAGATAATGAATAACAGCTTACAAAGTGCCTTAAGACAAGCACACACAAGATCACTACACCCCCCACCCCAACCAACACTTCTATAACGAAGTAAATGTTAGAAGAGAAGAAGAATATATGCATTGCATTGGTTAACATTTAAGCAAACACCATCGTGTGTCATGGCCAGTTGTGTTAATCATTAATTTCCCATCATAACCACCTGTCTTGGGAAGTACTCGTTTCCAATGCCATTCTCCTACATCCACGATATTTTCTCTTTGTCTTCATGAGCATTTTTTTGTCATCAGTTTTTTCTCATTGTTACATGATATCTTCATCAGCTGGTTTTGCTGTGAAATTTCTCTTTGTTACAAGTTGTTTTCATTAGCTTGTTTTGCCATCAGTCTTTCTCATTGTTATAATATGTCTTCATCGCGTTGTTTTGTCATCAATCTTTCTCATTGTTATAATATGTCTTCATCGAGTTGTTTTGTCATCAATCTTTCTCATTGTTACAAGGTGTCCAGAACCCTGGTTGACGTTAGTATCTAAGTAGCGCTCTAAAGAGATTTTTTTTAAAATACCATCAATAGCAATGACACATGAGACTAACAAATCAAATATGTGTCAAGAAGCCTTTCAAAGTTGTTGAATGGAATTCCACCGACACTGTTGCCACCTTGTGCTCTCTGTGGTTAAGCCCTTTGTCTTGTGAGTCGAAGGTCGTGGGTTCGAGTCCGGACCGCATCATTCTGTTCACGAGTGCAGTTTTTTCCAGAGACCCTAGGATTGTTGCTGGAGCTACGGAGTTCGTGCTTTGTGCAATACTCTCGGCAGGTGGCGTGCCATTTCTGCGAGAGGACCGAGCCGTGTGGGTAAAACCGGGCAATGAAGTCAATCCTTCGGCTTTTAAACCCTTTTAAACATGTGCTCTAATGTGTGTCTTCAGGTGCTCATCGCTTAATCTCTAATAAATGTTTATTTTCTCCTAATCCAACTCTTGATCTCACTCTTCCATGTACTACGATTCATAGCAACCCGTTCCCATGAATCAATTTCAAACCTATATCCCTCTTGCACATATTCCAATGCTGAAGTAGAGGGTTATCGAAAAAGGGGGAAAACTGCAGTAAAACTTGGTAAATAGCGAAACACGCACAAACAAAGTACTATAATTTTACAAAATACAGAAACAGTGACGATAAACAGCAACGTTTCGACCAAAAGGCCTTTATCAAGCAAACGACACAACAGGAGTGACGAATTTCAGAGAACACTTACAAATGGACGATAACGGAAACATGCAAATTTATCTAATGAAAATCTGGAATAAAAACGAATAACGAAATGAGTGCAACACAAAACTAGAAGTGGAAAAGAAGAAAAACAATATACAATCAAGTGAAAATATAAATTATATATATGAAGCAAATACACATATAGATTGATTACAAGGCATGAGATGAGAAAGTACTAAGAAGCATAAGAATGTAATGCGTTGAGTCCAAGAGGCCACAAGGTACCATATAACGAAATAAAACGGTTCTCCAGAGCAATCGACTACGATCATCAGAGGAACATGATCGGATGGCTGTGACCTGGACATCGCAAGCTCCTGAATGGCCAGTATCATTGAAATTGGTAGCTACAGGGGTCACAGAGCATTGGCGTATATCGCGCAAGTGTTGGGCGAATCGGTCACTGAGTCTCTTGCCGGTTTCCCAAATATAGGCCTTGTTGCACTGCTTGCAGATAATGGCATAGATAATATTTCGGGACTCACACGTGAAACTGTCTTCAATAACGAACGTGGCTGTTGGAAAAGACACAGTGCGGGTCTGTATTACATAAACACACATGTTGCAGCGCCGACGTCCACTCTGGACGGTGCCAAAATGACTTTGGATATTAGTCTTGAGGCGACTGTGAACCAACATATCCTTAAGACTTCTGTCCCGCCTGTACGCCACCAAAGGATAGTGTTGGAAGATTGATCGTGTCTCAGGATCAGACTGAAGAATGGAGAGATGACGGAATAATTCTTCACAAGGGAACTATGAGGGTGGAATGTTAAGACAAGTTTCACCCTGTTAGAAGTAGAGGGCAGCTCGACAAATTAGTCACGACAGAGATGAAGTGTCTACGAAAAATGCTAAGAGTCTTAGAAATATAGACATCAGGTAAAAAAGTGGGTACACCATCAATACTGAACTTCATTAAGAAATGGCGGATTAAATGGTTCGGCTACATAAGCAGATTACCAACAGGCGGTGTGCCTCAAAGAGCAATACTATTCCGATACAGTGGATACAAAGCAAAATGATGTCCAAGCAAAAAGTGGAATATAGAAATAACAGAGACGTGAATTACTATTTGTGAAGCGCACAAACAAGCCTGTTCTTATTGGTTACTAAACTGACGCCATTGCACTCCGGGCAGACCCATAGGTGCTCAGTCTCCCAACAGATATCGAAGAGTATGCATACTGATGGTTCCTGTGGCTCGCTGATTAAACACACCTCTCACTCTGCCTCTCAGGCATCCAGTTCGACTTGAACAACGGGTAACTCCAAACTGCTTAAATCGCTTGATCGATTTTAGTGTCCTCATCCAACAGACAGTCGCGAAGAGACCGAAGAATATCCCCCTTATCCATCTTCAACTCCCCAACAATCGATGCTGTTGATGCAAGCCTGTCCGCTCTCTCATTACCGTAAACACCCACATGCCCAGTATATCCACGTACGCCTCTGGAGGTTAGAAACTTCTATAGACGACATCCCCTCATACCGAAACCTGCCCTTCTGGATCTTGTGAAGCATCAACTGAGAGTCAGATACAACAACTGCCCAGTAAATAAAGTCCCAGAGATCCAATGTAGGGCAGCAGTAACGGCCTCAACCTCCATCCACAAACTAGAAGTAGTTGTCCTGATCTAGAAATCTCTTATCCTGACGTAGTGAGGATAAACAGTATTGGAAAAAAAGAGATCTCTGGATTCAAACCTACAACTTTCAAAATGCCAGGCAAACGTCTTAACCACTTCGCCATAAAGATTGAGTAGTGCCGGGGCCCACAAGGGAAGCAAAGAATAGTACCACTATGACCTATAAGGTATGTCAGAAGATGAATATGATGTAGAACCGACGAAAGCTACCCTTGTAAATAAAAAGCATCGCAGAAATCGGATGTGCTGACCACCTACTTGTAGGCACATAACTGGTACACCGTACAATCACTCTTAGACTCAGATCACATAAAAATCACACAGAGTGGTTAACAAGTGGTCGATATGGAGCGATCGATGAAGAAGAAGCCAAGAGATCCCTTCTTACATACTAATTTCATTAAACAAGGAAACAGATTTTGAGTAGATTGTTCTTCATTGTTCAATATCATCGCCCGTGTGATACTGGAGCCTGCAAGGGAAGCAAATACTACAGGGTGTTCAATATAATTGCAGCCCCATTGACAATTCGAAAGTTGCCAGGTAAACATTGAGTTGTGTTTATTTACTATTTAAACCGGTTCTGACTAGCTCGTCCTACGTCACATTTGTTCATCGCCCCTTCCCGCACTACAATTACACACCGTCACACAACCTTGACCTATACTACGTCATAACTGAACCTTCGCATTTCCATACATATATGCCAGATTAGCTCCATTTACGGGCTGCTTTAAAGTTGAACACCCTGTAGTACCACTACAACCAACAAGGCATGGCGTAAGAGGCAACTGATGTAGGACCTGAGGAAGCCACCTTGTAAATAAAAGCATCGCAGAAATCGGATGTGCTGACCTACTTGTAGGCGCATAACTGGTACAACATACAATCGCTCTTAGGCTCAGATCACATACAAATCACACAGCACGGTTAACAAGTGATCGATGTGGAGCGTTCGAAGAAGTTCAATATCTGAAATCAACTTGACTTAAAAAAAAACCATCTACCACATGTTGTCGAGATCTCCAATGAACTTATAATACAAAGGAACAGATGACAGCCACACCAGGCTCCTCTGTTTCACATACTTGAACCTATTTATTTTAGAGAAAAAAAGGGCCTAAAACCGAAGGATTGACTTCATTACACCAGAGCATATCCTGCAAGATTGTCCTCTTCTGTGTGAGCTGAGAAGCAACATGTGGCCACACCCAGTCGACCTGAAACTAAGCTTTGGGGAAACCTGACAGACCTGAAGCTGTCTGCCCAGTTGTGGTCCACAGTAAATTAAGCGCATGACCAGAGATCGCTGAAGAAGAAGAATTACACCAGATTTTACCCCATAGGGTTCTGACCCCCTCACAGAAATGAGACCCAACCTGCCGAGAGTATTGTACAAAGCACAAACTCTGTAGCTCCGGCAACAATCCTAGGGTCTCTGCAAAATGCACTTGTGAACAGTACGGCGTGGTCTGTATTCAAACCCACTATCATCGGAACGCAAGGCAAAAACCACTTAACCACAGAGACTCCCGTATTTATTAAAGGTTTTCAGAAGTCACTTTATCAGTGCCACAGTCACACTATCAATAGTTCTTATTTTTAAAATGTTGAAAAGATGGTATCTCAGTCTGTTGTGGCGTTGCCCACGGCAACATACGGCCGACTAGCTCAGACGGGAAATCGAAAATTTCTGTTTAATGGGGCTGTTTTTAAAAATGTTTCATAGAACACTATGCTTTTTACAAGTTTACTAAAATCTAAGTGTTCCTGGTTATTTATTGATGAAAAATGTTGTGGTCTTATTTAATAGAATTTTACCTGAGCCGCCGGCCACGGTTGTGGCTTGTGCTGAGTCTGAATGTTACGACTTGATCTTTTCCGTTGAGCAGGTAATATGGCTTGTTTATCTGATGGCCAAGATATTCTATTTCTCACTTCATCATGTATTTTCTTGTGATAAATCTCTTAGCTTATTCATAGTTTATGCTGATATCAAGTTGTGGTTTCCCCTCTCTCTCTCGTTCCTGGCGCTTCAGGCAGCAAGAAATGCACAACATTCTTCTCTATTCTTGGCCTTCATCTGTATTGGGTTCCAGCTGTGATTAATTTCTCAGTTCTTGTTCTACTGTTTTTCTCAAGGTTATTTAGGTCTTCCACATTTTCTTTACCACCTCTGGTGTTCATATCAGTGTAGTTTTCGTGACAGAGTTAGTCTTCATGCATATCACATGTTAATCCATCTTTAGCGTCTCTTTTGGATGATGTTGCTCATATTCTATTGTTGACACTGTGCAAAACAGTTCTTGGTTAGAGATAGAATTTGGCCAGAACATGCGTAAGATCTTTTGGAGACAAGTTGTATGGAAGGTGAAGAGTTTGGACACTTCTTTTAAGGGGGTCACTGTGGCTAAGTGGTTAAGCCCTTTGCCTTGTGAGTCGAAGGTCATGGGTTCGAGTCCGAACCACGCCATTCTGTTCACGAGTCAGTTTTTTCCCAGAGACCCCTTAGGATTGTTGTTGGAGCTACGGAGTTCGTGTTTTGTGCAATACTCTCGGCAGGTGGCGTGACATTTCTGTGGAGAGGGACCAAGCCGTAAAACCCGGTGCAATGAAGTCAATCCTTCGGCTTTTAAACTTCTTGTTCTGTCATTCTCCAGCAATCTGATCTCTATAGTAAAGTTGATAGT
The DNA here is from genome assembly GCA_020796225.1 of Arion vulgaris. Lineage (NCBI taxonomy): Eukaryota > Metazoa > Mollusca > Gastropoda > Stylommatophora > Arionidae > Arion > Arion vulgaris. Next base: position 47,328 of record JADZMA010000056.1, on the reverse strand, counting down.
ACACAGCTGTGGCACACATCTTGGTTCTGAAGCTGTACTGGGCTGTCTGAAGGGTCATGATGCGCTTTGTGCCTTACACAGTCTGCTACATCCACTTACACAGTCTGCTGCATTTAATGTCAGATCCACTTATACAGTCTGCTACATTTAATGTCAGATCCACTTACACAGTCTGCTGCATTTAATGTCAGATCCAGCTCCTCCGTAGTGGCTTATAATATTTCAATATATGGGAACACTTTTTCAACCACCAATAAATTTGATAAAGGTTGCAGAGAGAGGAATCCCGTGGCGTTGGATGCAGACGTCAAAGCCATCATTGATGAAAACTGCAATGAAGATGACGTGATTTACATGGATGGGTCGGTCGTTCGCCACGAAAAGTCCGCATGGGTTTTCTCTGCAAGCTCATGTGGCAGAATGGTCCAGGAAGCCAGTGGTGCATTTCGTATGACAACAAGCAGCATGACAATGGAGGTACTGGCGGTGACTAATGCACTACGCTGGCTGGAGTCAAAATTACACTCATGCGTGCATTCTGATTGATTCATTGAGTATGATTCGCAAGGTGGAGGTTGGTTCGATGCGCAGGCAATGGACTGAATCACTACAAGCATCAACAATTTGCAGAATTATACTTTTCTTAATTTCGAGCACATGGGTGCCATTGGTAATGAGACAGCAGACAGGCTGGCTGGACCACCATATCAGCGGGCCAGCCAATGGATAGAGCTATTTTGAACGCCCTTATAGAGTGTGGCCACAAAAAAGATTGTCATTTAAACCAATCCACGTCAACTACTAGATTGCAGGAGCTGGGATTGAAAATTGGAGTAGCAAGAAAAGAACAGTATAACAGGTATCTGAGTAGGCTCATCAATCAAAAGCGAACTGGTATGGTCAGTCGCTGGACACTGTTGGAGATATTGCGAAGGAGATCAGAGCACATATGGACATGTCCGGAATGCAATGAAGATATTCCAAACTGAAACTTTCAAGATATGTGAAAGCACTTGTATTTGGAAAGATTTTATATTCTAGTTTTACTGGCGCTAGGGTGGCCATGTTCAGAGTCATTATTTCTCTTCCTTCTGATTGATTTTAATCCCAACCATCTGGTTACACTGGTTAAGGCAGCAAGCAAATCTTTTTAGATATCTTTATGTGGGGAGATAGAAGTGTGATGTCATCAGCAAAATCCAAGTCCACCAGGGGGGATGTGAGAGTTCATCTGATACCTCACCTCTGAAGTTGGAGAAGGCCTGACTGTCTGGCGGGGGACACTGATAAAAAAAGGAAAGCAGGCCTTCATGCAAAAATCAGTCAGAAGCGCATATGAGGTGCCATGACTCGCCTGAATTAATAGCGGGTGAGCATGAAGAAGAAGAAATTTGATACCTCTTGACTTATCTTCAGTTGTTTTACGCATCACCCAATCTACAAAAATATTCAATAGTAGGGCTGACATAACACATCCTTGTTGCACGCCTGTTTTGATTTCAAACTTTAGCTTGGGAAATTTCAACATTGCATGTGAATTTGTTGCAGCGGCTTTTCATGTTTATTTATATTTAAAAAAAACTGTCTAAAGCTGAAGTACTAACTTCATTGCATCTAATTTCCCCATATGGCCCAGTCCCTGTCGACAGAGATGGCTTTATAAAACACAGTGGGATTCCCTACCATCTTAGAATGCACCAAAGACTTTCATGAGAATGCTGTTAAATGTCTTTTGAAAGTAAATAAATTTGACATACTGTGCCATTCTGTGAGGAAACCCAATAACAGCATTACAAAACAGGCTCTCCGATGGAACCCCCAGGGCAATAGAGGTAGGGAAGACCCAGGAACACCTGGAGACGGGAGTTGAGAGACGGAATGCAAGAAAATGGGGAGAGTGGAGAGATCTGGAAAGGATGGGCTTGGAAGGCCTTGGTTGCGGACCTATGCTTCCCTATAGGCGAAGGGTGAAGAAGAAGCCATTATGTGCATTGTTCTACGATATTTCTAAAAACAAATTTTAGGCATATGGATAGAGCTGATATCTCATTGCATAACAAAAAACAGATAACCAGAAAATACTAATATATTTTCAAGCAAAGTGTATTCCAGACATTATCTGAGCCAATTTACATATTCATATATAAAAATAATTTTTCCAGATATTGAGAAGTTAATGACAAGACGTAAAAAAAAACAACAACCCAGCATGGAATTACTGGCAATGTCAGTTAGTTTGAATAGCACCAAAATAATACACAGAAAATTGACAAAAACAGTGGTCAAATGTAGGCACAATGTGATCTCAGGCTTGCAATGTTACATACACACGTGTGTGTGTGTGTGTGTATGTGTTTTTATATATGTATGTGTATATATAGTATGTGTGTGTGTATATATATATATATATATATATATATATATAAATATTTATATTTATATATTGTGTTTTTTTTTACATTTGTTCCTGTACATAAACTAAACTTGTAGAAGTAAAACAATATAAAAACCAGGATTACAAATAAATTAATAAGAATATACATTCATAAACAAAACATTCATACTGTTCTTTGTTTGCTAATATATGTCTTATAATTATAAGCTGTAGCTATAGAAAATATCTGCACTAACTCTGGTGGTATGAGTCAGATTTGAAGGTATCCCATGTGATCAATCAGGTCTGACAAAATTAGTAGATGTGATACGGGTGTTCAAGATAAAAGCAGCCCTGTCAATGGAGCAAATTATGACGTAGTACAGGTCAAGTGAGCAAGACTTTTGGTGATGGTGTATAATTATGACGAGGAAGGGTGTGGAACAAATGTGATGAAAGGACAGCTAGTCAGAAACGGCTAAATAGTAAACAGACATAATGCAATGCTTACTGACAACTTTTGATTTGTCAATGGGGCTGCTTTTATCTTGAACATCCTGTATAATGTTGTCCTGTCCTTGTCCAGGGCAACTTTATATTATCCCAGCATCAAGAACACATGATGACCCAGGTTAAGAGGAGAAAATGGCGATAGGTCAGGCATACACCATGAAAGACACAGTTGAGTGTCATTAGATAAGCACTTGAGTGGAACCTGCAAGGATAAGGGGACGTCATAAACAGACATGGAGACGAAATCTTCTTGAGGAACTGAAGGGTGCTCAACTATCCTGGGAGACCGTAAAGAAAACAGCCAGAGAACAGGAAAAATGGCAAACAACTGTTCCTAAAAGAAAATAGCAGCATGCTGCCTTGCAGGTCGGCTGGGGACAGCCAAAGGCTGATGGAGAGCGAACCCAGTAAATGCTGGCTAAACCGGACACATCGAAGAATAAGCACCAGAGCTCCAAATGGACCTGAAGATGTGACGAAACACATACATGCTAAGGCTGCATGAATAAGATTTATGTGGAGGTCTGGTACATCAGTCTCAGTGGTGATCGTGCGTGCACGAGAGAGAACAACTGTTGAGGCCCTATGTCCACGATGGCGTAGGTTAAGATAACATAAGGTTGAGTTTTTCTGGTCAAAAACTTTTGAGTATAAATACATCTGCACAATTGTGTGTTTACACTGAACAATTTCCTGCAGGTTATAAGAGGTTGGCGCAGGGATAACTCAAATCTAGGGAGGGTCTTTGTGGCTAAGCCCTTGCCCTGCGAGTCAAAGGTTGTAGGTTCAATTCTGAACAGCGACGTTCTGTTCACGAGTGCATTTTTTCCTCAGAGACCACTAGGATTGTTGCCGGAGCTATAGAGTTAGTACTTTATACAATACTCTCAACAGGTGGCATGCCATTTTTGCGGAAAGGGACCGAGTAATATGGGGTAAAACCCGGTGCAATGAAGCCAAATCTTCAGCTTTAAAACCCCCTTTAATTCAAATCTATAAACTCTTCCTTTGTTAAAAAATCTGACATAGTGTTAAGGAACAATTTCAGCAGTATGTTACACTAGAGCATAGATTCCCAAACTTTTTCGACCTGCTGCCCACTTTATAACGCCCCCAATTATAAGGGTTTTTTGTCAACGCCCCCTTCACATATGTACATGCTCTATATTCTCTTTAACATATAAAATTTGATAATATATATATATATTTATCATATTTGATTACTCAATCATAAATACACGAAAATAATTTATTTAAAAATATTTATTAATTTCTTCTTTAGAGCCACTGACCTCTAATCGTCTGAACACTCCTAAAATTCTTCTGAACCCACTATCGCCCCTAAAAGCTGCAGCACCCTGCTCACTTTGGGAAAGCTACACTAGAGTAACTGAAATGAAAATTAGTAATATAAATGTTAGCAATAAGTTGTAGCCTATGCTTAGTTAGGAATGGTATGAGATAGAGAATATACAACAACTTAGACTGTAGACATATTATCCAATATTTTAATAACAATAGTTTACAATAGATTGAATCGCATGTGCGATGTCGGGGCTCTCAAGGGAGCAAGAATAGTAACACTGCGTCAAGGCATGTTGTAAAGTCGACTGAGGTAGGGGTCTTGGAAACTACTCTAGTAAATAAAAGTGTAGCAGAAATCGGATTTCTGGCCTACTTGTAGGCATAACTGACATAATGTACCAATCAGTCTTAGGCTCGGAGCACAACAAATCACAAGAGTGGTAACAAGTGGTCAATATGGAGCGTTCAAAAAAGAAGAGATTGGATAATTAGATTCTAATTATCAGGATGACTCCATAGGTGCTTAGTTCTTTTGAGCTAGTTAACTTCCCAAACATGTCGCAGCACAATGGCAGTCATCTGACATTTGGTATAGAGTCTGCAAGTTATACAGTTTTAAAACTAAATTAAGAATTTTGAATTCCAATGTTGTATAAATTCTAACATATGCCAGCGAGAGTTGGAAAATGACTAAAGACATAGAAAGTAAGTTGAATACATTTGAGAATAGATGTCTGCAACAAAAAATGAATATAAAATGGGACAAATTCAGGAGTGATGAAATCAAAGAAATGTCTGGTCAACCACTAGTAACAACTGTTATAAGAAGGAGAAGATGTAGATATGTTGGGCAAACCTTGAGAAGAAATTATCAAAGAATACCAAAGCAGATCAAAGAATACCAAAACAGACATTGAAGTGGGAGGCAAAGAGTTCAAGAAGAGAGAAGGCGGCCTAGGGAAACCCTGAAACAAACTTTGCTGAGAGAGACAAAAAATACCTGACTCAATTCCATGGAAGAGATTGAGCGAGTTGCCCAGGACAGAACGGCATGGAGAAATGACTTGCAGACCCTATGTAATGATATATATATATATATGTATATATATATATATATATACACATACCAGTGCAGCAGGATGGTAAAAGAAAAAGTAAGTAAAGGAACCCTTTCATACCTCGTGGTATATAGGTCAATACAGTGTTAGCCTGTATTTTTCATTGACCGTCGGCACACGATGGGTGATGTGAGTCAGCATCACGCGGCCGCCTTTACTTTCCCAGAGCATGTCTGGTACCCAGTTGAGGCTGGGTTGACCTGAGAACCGCCGTGGTTGGGAAAAATTCAGTGCATTTGGGAGCTGAACCCAGACCACTAGCCTTGAGAGAGCGAGTTCACTAACAACTACGCTACACAGCGGAATGGTAATGATAGCTATATTTGGTAGAATCAACACAGCAGTGACAGCCAGATGGAGATAGTGTGGAAGTCAATGCAGCATAGCATCCGCTAGCTTTGGTGTGGAAATCAACACACCATAGTGGCAGCCAGTTAAATTTGCACATAAACTCTGATAAATTTTTGGTACTAACGCTTCCGTCGACTATCAACAAACAAATGGGTACCTAGACTTTGTGGTTGAGAAATTCAGAAACATCACCGTACTTACTAAGTAAGTACTAGGGCAGAGACTGAAAAGTTAAGCCTCCACTGTTTTAATTTTAGTAACATCAGACATACCTGGATAAATCCAATTATCTACAGCTGCATGACATATTTCCTTCACCATGACTGACCTTGTACACAAATACACTAACAATTTCCAGCTAAGTGTAATTCAAAATGGAAGACTGCTCTGACATGCAGTTCATATAGAGTGATGGTATTGAATTCTTAACAAATTTCGAGTATAGTAAGATGCTGGCTAAAGCGTTTCAAATATGGAGAATACCGAAATACCGCCCTATACAATCCCTTCAGCACCAACAAATTCAAAACGGAGGCCTTTGATGGAAAGGATATGCCGACAGATTTTTGAAAGTCTTAAAGTGTTATTCTTGCAGACTTTCTTGAAAAAAAGAACAAAATAAAATGTGAATGTTACATTGAAACCCTTACTGCACTTTAAAAAAAATCAAATGAATAGGAAATGAAACACTTCTTCAACAGGACAATGCCAAGTCTCACACAAGAGCAGCAAAAAGGGATGCAATTCAACACCTGCAATTTTCAGTGCTGCTACATCCAACATATAGCCCAGACCTGGTTCTAAATGATTTTCAACTGTTACCACAACTAAAGAAACACTTGGAGGGCCAGTACTTTAACTGTAATGAAGAGGTGAAGTCTGAAGAGAGGAAATGGTTTCAAAAACAAAACAGCAATTTATTTATCGATTGGTTTCAAAAATTAGTTCAAAGTTGACAAAAATGTGTTGATTTGCATGGCAATTTTGTGAAGAAAAAAAATAATTGTGTAGCTTTGACACTGAATGGTGTTGATTTATTTTTATTCTTATTTCATTAAAATATCCTTTCCCCATTAATTTTTATTTAAGTGGAGCAATACTACGAGGCGAGTCAATAAGTAAGCCACAAAGTTTTGTGGGATCGTAAGTAAATGTAGTTAATGTTTTCTAAAGGTGTCATTAGGTGACAGCAACATCGAACTTTATATTCTCATTCGCCAGGTGGCGCTTATGTCTCATGCATGCACTTAGCGCATAAAAAATGGCGACTGTACTTACGGAGGGTACAACCAAAGAGCAACGTGCTGTTGCGCGTTTTTGTGGGAAATGACTGCCTGCAAAGGACATTCATAAGGAAATGCTTCCTGTTTATGGTGACAAATGTTTGTCCGTAAGCGGTGCATATCTGGGTAGAAAAATTTTCTCAGAACGCTCTAAAATTGCTGATGAAATCCGATCTGGTCATTCTGTTGAGATTCCAACAGAAGCATCCTTGCATGGTGGAGGATAAGATTAGAGGTGACAGGCGAGTAGGATAGACTATATCATCTGCAATGGGGTGCTTCATATGGTTCAGCATACAGCGCAATGCATGATCGATTCAAATTTAAGAAAGTGTGCTCAGTGTGGGTACTCAGACAATTGAAGGAGGAACACAAAATGAACCGATTTGACCTGTCCTTTCATCATCTCTGTCGTCCGAAAATGAAGGAGAAGAGATGCTGAACAGAATTGTTACTGGGGATGAATCATGGGTGCATCACTGCCAGCCAGAATCAAAGCGTGCTTCAATGCAGTGGAAACATTCTTCTTAGCCTTGTGTCCAATAATTCAAGAGTACGCCATTAGCAAGGCAGGTCATGCTGCGGTGTTCTGGGATTATCAAGGAATGCTTTTAACCAATTTCAAGAAGAAAGGTGACAATGTGAATTGGAATCATACTGTGAAGTTCTCGATGCTTCATGATGCAATTCGAAAAAACGTCAGTACTGCTGACTAGAGAGTGTTGCTTCTTCATGACCATGCCAGACCACATACGGCTCGATTAACTCAGGAGAAAATTAACAAACTAAGGTGGGAAGCTCTGGAACATCGATCTTACAGTCACGACTTAGCCCCTAACGATTTCCACCTTTTTGGTCCACTGAAAACCCACCTTGACGGGAGACATTTCGCGAATAACGCCGAAGTAGAATGTGAATAAAACGTGGTTTAGAAAACAGAGTCCGCTGTTCTATGCAGCCGGTTTGGGAGGATTGATAAAGCGATGGGATAAGTGCATCAATGTTGGTGGAAATTATGTTGAGAAATAAAGGAACAATGTATGTATAAAAATAAACTGGTTTCAAGTTGTTATCATGTTTAGTTATTTTTCTACAGCCATTTGTGGCTTACTTATTGACTTCCCTCGTATTTAGCCCATCCTCATATCTTTTCAGCAGACACTTTTAACTAGATGGAAAGGGCCCCAGAGCACACATGGGAATGACCTAAGGTTGATATCAGCATTGAAGGCAGTTAGAAAGTGTAATAATGATGGTACAAGAGATCACATGAAGGAGAAGCAAATATACAAATAAGGTAAGGGATAATTCATTCATTCATTCGTTAGCTTGTTCCTTATGGAACTTCACTATCATGACTTCTCTTCTAAATACTTCTCACGCTCCGCATCTGAAGCATTCATTTAGAACTTGTCTATTCCATCTAGCATACATATTATTCTTGACATCCCCTTTTTCTCTTTTCTGGTACATACAAATTCATGATTGTCTTCTGCAAGTATTCATAATATTTTATATGATCAAAATAACTCAAATTTTTATTTGTCCTATATTAGTCTCAAGTGAAAACAACATTTCTGAAAATAAGAAGCATTATCTGCAACAAGTCCTTGTCAATTGCGATCAGAATGCAAGTTATTCAGTGCTACATAGAACCAATACTGACATAAGGTTGTGAGTCATGGACAATGAACATACAGATAGAAAAATCTCTGAGGGCCACAGAGATGTGGTTTTACAGAAAAATGATGAGAATCCCATGGACTGCTAAAATGACTAATGTTGAGGTGTTGAATGGGAGGTTTAGAGCACATTGTGACAACCGGTAAAATCGAGGGTAGACGAGACATAGGAAGACAGAGAAAAAAATTTTGGGTTAGCCTGACTTCATGGCACGGTAGAGTGTCAACATCTGAGTTGATAGCAAACACTAAAGACAGAGATTTGTGGAGATCCATGAACGCCTACGCCAGTCAGCACAGCACCTGATGATGATGATATTAGTCTAAAATTTAGATGCGCCTACCCTACATGCCTACGACTGGTGCGCAACATATTCATGTTCTCTGTGCAAACCACACCGATCACTAAGAGGGGTCAACTTGTTTAGGTTAATAGAATGAGCACATAAGAAAGATTATCCTATATTTCTCAATAGCCAATCATATTCAATATTTATTTCTGGTATTATTTATGTCTTATAGTATTGACATTTGCTAGAGATTGGTTGAATGGACCATCATCATTGCACTTCGGTGAGCAACCATGTGTGCTTCAATCTCTTTCTTACACAGGAAGATCTCAGCTGCCGTGCACGAACTATGTAGCACTGGCGAGGTCCCGATATAATTTTAAGATGGTGAAGATATTTATGTCGAATTTTATTTTAAATCTTTTTCTAATTAATTTTGCTATGGCAGCGGCTTTCCATCGGGTTCTTCTCAATTTTGAACTGTCACGGGTTCTTTTATGTGCTCAAATTGAACACATTTTAATATCCGCTCTGATAGGACTAGAAACTCGATCTCACCAATACTGATATCAGGGATATCTGGAAAAATAACCAGATGGCTCTACGAGGAGAGAACCTGTACCTTTGTCCCGAGAGACGAGCGCCTAACCTTTACCCCACAGAGATCCCTCATAGAGTAAATGCACCAATATCTTCCTAAACAAACACACTAGAAATAGACTTTACATATCTATGGAAAATTTGTTTAGCAAATGAAAGAATAACTAACGAAATCTAATAGATGCAATAAAACAAATCAAATCTGATTAATGGCACCAATTTTGAAATGCAAATAACACTAAAAGAGCATTGCACAACACAATATTTCTCCTATTATGCTATCACTGCCAAACCTGGAAGCGGACATCAAACAATAGAAGAAAACTAGTCAGGACAGAGATGAAGTGCCAATGCAGAATGCTGGGAGTATCAAGAAGAGACCGGTCTAGAAATGAAGGCACCATGCAAAAGTGGTACAACATCAGTACTGAGCTTCACCAGAAAGAACAAATTAAATGATTCGGTCACATAAGCAGATTACCAATAGATATAGAGGAATGCTGCTCCAATACAGTGGATACAAAGCAAAAGGCTGTCCGCGCAAAAGGTGGACCTTAGAAATAGCAGAGGTGGTGAAAAACACTACATATAAAGCGCACACAAGTCTCATTTAGAAATCCTGCAGCTGTGAGGCAAAACAGGATTAAAGAAAAAAAAAGTATTATGGATATAGTTTGTTTCTGTGTCTATAATATTGTATGGGATTGTTCCATAGCATATATATTCAAGCATATGTATGAACATAACATTTGATGAATTCAGGAGAAGTGATGGAATCAGAGAAATATCTGGGTCTACACCTAGTAAAAACTATTATTAGAAAGTAAAGATGTGGAGATATGTTGGGCACACTCTGAAAAAAAAATTGTCAAAGATTCACACAAAGTAGTAATTGAGGCTGGATGAAAAGGGGCCAAGTAAGAAAGGATGCCTAGAAATCCTGAATCAAACTTTACTGAGAGGCCAGAAATATCTGACTCAATTCCATGGAAGAGATTGAATACTTAGACAAAGAATAGAGAGGTATGGTGAAATTGCTTGCAGGTCCTATGTAATATAAAGCATTTAGAGAGGAATATAACATGTACTCAAAGGCATTGATATACTTGTTAGTTGATTTCATAAGTATTCGGGGGTCTCTGTGGCTAAGCCCTTTGCCTTGTGAGTCGAAGGTGAAGGGTTCGAATCGGGCGCGCTGGTCTGTTCACGAGTGCAGTTTTCCAGAGACCACTAGGAATGTTGCTTGAGCTACGGAGTTCATGCTTTGTACAATACTCTTGGCAGATAGCGTGTTATTTCTGCGGAGAGGGGCCGAGGCATATGGGATAAAACCCGGTGCAATGAAGTCAATCCTTCGGCTTTAAAACCGTTTAAAACTTTCATAAGTATTCAGATCTCTTAATCATGGTATTAAAGAAAGATGCATGTCTTTAAATACATAATTTTTGCAGTTCTGTCTGTCTGGTCCTACAATTTTTAGTTGCTTTTTTCTGAACAGTTATAGATGTCAAAGACAATCCAGTGTTGTTCATTATGATATGAGAACAAGACACACTGAAAAACTAACAGAGAATACAATAAAAACTGTATAGCAACACTGTATAGAGAAAGAGTAAATACATAACTGATAGTCAACACCAGAGACGACTACTTCTGCGATCAACTTCTGCTATGCAACTACTCCGTTAAGTGCCATAAACAGGGCGGTGCGCTTAGGGTCTTCACCGGTTTCCCCATAGTTTGTGCTGAAAGGTTGTTCCTGTTGGTAAGATTCCCATTCTCACGCTGCTCAGGCTAGGGCAGTCTTGCAAGATGTGCTTTAGTGCTCCAGAGGTGCAGGCAGCCGAGTCTCTGAGACCCATTCTATAGAAAACACCAGAGACTAGAAGGTGTTAACATATACAAGTTGGTACAGTATCTGATGAAGAAGTTGACTGATGAAGAGAATGTTATTATTATGGCTAACATTTTAAATATATTTTAGCTGCAATAAATTATTTGACAGCCGACTAATGTCAGGTGTATTGAAGTTCAATTGTTGTCGTGGTCCCGTTGTCTGATTGAAGCAAAAAAAAATAAAATAAAGATAATGCTAGGACATGGCAGTGTTTACTGAATAAATGTGTCATTAAACTTAAGAACTTCTGGGAGGTCTGTATTGGAGTTCTTGATGCTGATCTTGCTGGATCCATAGTGGCTGTCGGCTGATGAGAAGTCTTCTCAGAGATGATATGGCTATGAGTACAGAATGCCCAGACAGTGCTGAATATAAGTTTCACCTCTTTTCTGAAGTTCACATTAAATATGATGTATACTAGAGGTTTGTCTAGGTAATTGATGAGGTGCATGAACAGAATGCAAAGGTTGAACATGATTTCAGTTGTGTTGGATGAAAAATGGTTAAAAACTGGCGTTGTAGCACAAAGAATCACCACCACCACAAACGGCAACATGGCTACAACAAAAATAATTGAAATCACTGTGAATATAGAGGCTTGCAGTGTGTTTACACGAAGCTGTACAACAGTAAAATTGGTGTAGTACTGTTTGTCTGAAGGCTGCTGGTCTTGATGATTCCACTGCTGGTCTTGAGAGGAAGACGAGATGGATCTGCCCGTGATGCATTCGAGTGGAGGCGGCAAACCTCTTCACTATAATTTGTCACTGTGGATGTGCTTGTGTCTTCTCTAACAAATCTGTGCTTTTTGGGAAACTCTCGTTTAGCTGGGCTTGGTTTCTCTCCTCTCTCTTCTGCTTGCCTCTGTTTACACCATCCAACACCAATCAAACTGTACAAGACAGTCATTACACACAGACTGAACGTGAATGTCCCTAGCACACAGAAATTATACATAATCCGTAACCAATGTGGCATGGTTTGATCAATTGAACATGTCACTCCGTTAATACCTCGCTGAGGTGTCTTCACGTTTTTGGTTCCAAACACAGCTAATGCTGGGATTGAGACTAAAACAGCCACTATCACTGCTACAATGCAACATAATCTGGCTTTCTTCACGTTGAACTCACTCTCTGGCCTGCACAGCTTTCTATAACAATCATAAGCCACACAGACCAACGTTAAACACTGAGAACAGACAGCCCAAGTTTCTACAAATCCCATGATCTTGCACACAGGAACCACATCAAACATATAAGGTAAAGATAGAGCTGAGACCTCTAAAGTATCACACAAGGCAACCAACCATATCAAATATGGCAAGAAAATAACAAAAAATTTGAAGTTGCTCTCCTTAGTCTGCACCTGTAGATGTAACATACAAGGATGTTACATACAACTCCAAAGCACATAATGCAGCCAAGAATTATAAACACTGGGTAGAAAGTCACAGATTTCTGTCTATTCAGTTCATGTATAGACAACTTCGTGTTGCTCAAACTTATGTTGATGACTGGGACTATTGTGCTTGTAACTCCCACTGCACCAGCTTCATGTGTCTTCCAATAAGGATGGTCATAAGCAAAGTATCCTACTGGCATATTATCGGATATGTTCTCAGAATCTGTGTGTCCTGGTTCAGCCATGGTGCTGGCCTGCTAGGAGTGATCTGCTCTGAGGGAATTCAGTCAACAACCATCCAGGATGCCAATGTAAATACTTGCCAGTTTATATAACTTTAAGACATTCTGAAATGTAAATAAAAAATATATTAATTAACAAAGAATAGATACAATCAATAGACAGGAGAACTGATTATTTCTTATCATTGAGGTGCGTGTCCTTTATAGGACATTGCTCTTGTCAGTGCATCTGAAATTAACTCTGTCTCTAGCCAGTTCACACACTTCGCAGATGGTCATATTCATGGTTTCTTTAATATCTTGTTGCCAGTGTGGTGCCTGGGCAAGCAAGGGAAGCAAAAAATAGTATCACTGCAACCTACAAGGATGTTGTAAGAGCGACAGATGTAGGACCTAGGAAGCTACCCTAGTAAATAAAAACATCGCAGAAATAAGATGTGCTGACCTACTTGTAGACGCATAATTAGCACAACATAGAATCACTCTTAGGCTCAGATCACATACAAATCACACAGAGTGATTAACAAGTGGAGTGATATGAACGTTTGAAAAGAAGTAATATCTTGTAGCCAACTTCTTTTGGTTTGCCTCTCGTCCTGGGACCCTACCCTTCAATATTGTTCTCTCCAGGCCATCATGACGCTTGATGTGGCCAAAGTATCTAATTTTTCTGTATAGTATATTGTTTATCAGCCAATTGTCTTTAACATTTAGTTCTTTCAGGACATCAGTGTTCTTTCTATTTTCTGTCCATGGTATTCGTAGGATCTTTCTGTAGCATTTCGTTTCAAAGGACTGGATTTTCGTTCTTGTTGTTTGTGTAATGGTCCATGATTCACAACCATAAGTAGCCACTGGAATGATTATTACTAGCAACTGTAAATTGAAATTACAAATTATGGAATGAAATGAGTGAATGGGCAAGGTGAATAGATAAAATATCAACTACTGAAAGAATGCAAAGAAGTCATCATCATCAGCAGGTGCCATGCTGTGCTGGCTGGCGAGACAACATGGATCTCCACAAAAGTCTTTGGTGTTTGCTATCAACTCAGATGTTGACGCTCTACCATGCCATGAAGTTAGGCTATCCAAAATTTTCTCTGTCTTCATCTTCTACCCTCGATTTTACGGTTGTCACAATGTGTTCTAAACATCCCCTCCTCATCACATGTCCGAAAAATGATGAATGACTCTTTCTTATTCGATCAGCTTTCTCTGTGCACAGAAGTAGATATTCATAACTTGGTCACAATATCAGATGTAAAAACTTGCTGTAGAACAAACTATTTATTCTCTAGTCTTGTTTTGTCTTTCAGCCAAGGTCGAAAGGCATCTGGAGCGAATATTCTTATGCGTTTGTACAAGGTGGATTTTAGTAACTCTATTATTCTGTCGTCCATTGTTTACGTGATCATCCTCTGGGTCTGTTGCTGCTGTATCTGAGCGCTAGTGCTATTAGTGGGAGACTGTCTTGTGGTAATCTTGATGTATACTAGAGGACCAAAATCCAGAAAAAGAGGAATAAGGGAACAACCTTCATTGTACAAGTCCTGCAGAAATATTGGGATGCAAGAAGATCTAACAAAAATCACAGAGGACATGGTATAGTGGAGAAACATGATCAGACAACTCTACCCTTATTCTTCAGACTGTCCAATCTGATGAAGATATTGTTAAAGTTAGAGCATGATAGGTAGAACAGAGGAATTTACACGAGAATACCGATATAAATATGTATGGGCGGAGGCGTGGAGGCAACTAAGGGTAACACCAAGGGGTTCGGACATTCATCGGTGGATGCTCCATATGCGATGATGTGACGGGACTGCAGACAGGCAGCTCTGGGATGGGGCAGGACAGCAACAGGTGGAGCAGATGGAGAGCAGAGGGTGGTGATGGATGGGACACACACTGAGGATGCTCCCTGACGGCATTGCAAGACAGGCTCTCCGATGGATCCCTCAGGGAAATAGAGGTGGGGGAGGACCCGGGAACACCTGAAGATGGGAGTTGGAGACGGAGTGCGGGAGGGTGGGGAGAGAGTGGAGAGATCTGGAAGGGATGGCCTTGGTTGGAACCTGTCTTCCTGGGGCAAGAAGAATACTTATATAAATGTGTATGAGTGCACTTGCTTTGTAGATAAGAGGTCAATGGATCAAAATCATAAATTAAAGACTTTTCCTGATCATAAAGGTACACAGGTAGACCCAGCCTCAATTTAGTAGCAGAGAAAACCTGGGAAATAAAGGCGACCTTCTTTCTTTTCTCTAATCCTGTTTTGCCTCACAGTGCCAGGATAATAAGAGACTTCCAGAACAAGCTTTTGTGTACAAAATGGTCAACATGATCCCTCCCATCATGCTATTGGTCAGAAAAATATAGACCTACCGTCATCATAAGAAATGAGTTTTTACAATGATATTTTAGAATACAATTTTTTCCAGAGGCACCCTACGATTATTGCATTAGCTACGGAGTTCGTGCTTTATGCAATAATCTCGGCAGGTGATGCGTCATGTTTGCAGAGAGGTGCTCAGCCATATGGTATAAATCCTGGTGCAATGAAATCAATCCTTCGACTTTAGACCCTTCAAGTCGCTGAGTGGTTACGGGGCCCAAAATGTGGGGTGTAAAGAATAGAACCACTGTTACCTGCCACGCATGTCGTAGAGACGACTAAGGAGGTCTGGATGAGATCGGATGCATGTATCCGCTTGGGAATGCTAACCCGAAACAAATGCTTGCAGAAAAAGGATGCACCAGGCCATAAGGCGCATAACATGGTGCACCGACCCTCACAATGAGGAATGGGATAAGAGTTCTCTACGGTTGTCAATCTGCCTCGAGATTTAGCCACGAGTAAGAGTGTCAGAACTACCATCACGCGGTGGACAAAACTTACTGCGGAAGAGGTCAGCACAAATGGGAAGCAGAAATCATGGAATTATATCCCTGGAACTGCCCAGTATGCAAACTTGAGAAGAAAGAGGTACCCACTTACACTAGCGTCCAAGACAAACTGTATGGCGTGGCTGATAATCTGAGCAGACGGCTGCCTTTATTAGAGAATCCGAAATCCTAATCTAGTAAGAGCAGAAGAAGACCTGAGTGAGCCTCTCTTGACATGCTATGTTATCAAGTTTACAGCAAAGACATACATGCTGGGGTTAATGTAGGGCCATGGACAGCCAACTCTAATATTGGAGCGCATAACTGGCCGGAAAACACTGATCTAGTTTCAGTTGTGGTGGTGGTGGTGGTGGTGGGAGGGAGAAATTGATTTATATATATGTTTGATAGAACACTGCAAACGTTTTGCAATTTTACTCAATTCTATGAGTCTATGGTTACTCATTGATGAAAAATATTCATAATACTGATATTTCTTATTGTTAACAACGTTGCATAATATAACCTTGATTTAGCATGTTGTGTTGATTTTAAAATGAATTCGTCTATACAACAATACTGGAATGCGAGGTCACTCACGTGACTGGTTGTGGTCTTATTTCCTAGAATTGTTACCTGAGTCAGCTGGTCGTATGAGTTTATAGTTGGCTGGGCAGCCATGAACTATTGTAGGCTAGTTACTATTACATAAAGTATTTTGACATTTGGTCACCTACACTTTCGACGCCAATGTAATACGTTTTGTTTTCTCTACAGGGTTAAAATGAAATACTTTGCATGTATTATCTGTTTTTATAACTGAAAAATCATGGCATAGCCTTTATGGAACTTCGTCATCAAACACAGTAAACTAGGCGTCAATTTTCTAGGCACCACTTATACGTACAGTAGTTTGACATTGCTTTCTGAACGCCGAGGTTTATTTTTTTTACCTTTAGTAAAAATCCACACCGGATAAATTTGCTTCCGAACCGCCTGCATCGGATTTTGAACCAGGTGTACTTGGATTGTGATCGAGCTCACTACCAACCGCTTAAGCTACAGACGCCAAAACGTTTTTCGGACTAGGGTCTGATAAAATCGCGTGGATCTAGCCTGAAACCGTGGTTGCACAGACATTTCTTTCGTTGACGATATATGCTATGGTATTACTGTTTCCCTATTCTGACTATTGTAATATTTATTATACTGGAGTCGTCAATGTATACTCTAGAATAACCACTTCTAAAAAAAAAGTTAATTGCATATCCTTTACAAGACTTTGCGAATCAACCCCAGCTTTTAACGCTGTTTGTAGATTTTCTAGGCATTATTACGTTCAGTAGTTTGCCATTGCTTTCTGAACGGATGGTGTCATCGTTCTTTTGTAAGAATAACCACTTCTAAACCACTATTTATTATTTTGAGTCCGTGAGTTAGCAAGCACAGTATTTTATTCTTTCACTATTGTGTGGAACTGAACTACTAGCCAGCGTGAACAGGACATCTCGCACGCATAAATGAACTTTGCTGACTACAATACGTAGTCTAGTGAAACACTAATACTATTCGTCCGAAGCTGGCGCCAGATTAAACATCCCACAAGCAGGAAAGTTATGAATGGATTGCCTCGATTGAATGAAGTTATCTAGTAGAGTTCAATCTATCGGGGAAAGATCACAGGATAGACGGCCAATCGAACCAAATAATCTCGGATAGGAACAGAGCCGTTTGAAACCTATAAATTATCTATCGGATAAACACGATTAGATTACGTTTGACCTCGACGTATGTGCGTGTGTGTGTGTGCACGCGTAGGTGTACATCAATGTTATCCAACGTTTTTATATATTGGGATGCATTATTGATGGACGTGGGGGCGTTTGATGGATGTGGAGGCGTTGATGCCGTATGGCAACTGCAATAATAAAGTAATAATAAAGTAATACAATAATAATACAACATAAAACTTAATCCTCATTTTACTTCTTCGACCGCTCCATATCGACCAATTGTTAAACCACTCTTTGTGATCTGAGCCTAAGGGTGATTGTACGCTGTGCCAGTTATGCGTCTACAAGTAGGCCACCATCCGATTTCTGCGACGATTTTTATTTACTAAGTAGTTTTCCTATGCCCTTATCTCAGTCGCCGACTGAGTTATAGCATACATGCAATAAAACTAAACCACTTCCACACAAGCTGTCTACGTAGAATACTAAAAATAAAATGGTGGGACAAAATTCCAGACACCGAAGTCCTCATAGGAGCAAAGATCACAAGCGTCAACACACTGTTGCAGTAGGGACAAGTGAGGTGGTCCGGTCACGTTGCTTGATAAATGAGCTTGAAGAGGGCAGACGTTCTGATGGTGGAGATATAAAAAAAACGCGTTAATGACACCCTTAAAGTGTCTCTGACTTGGTTATTGGTTACTAAACTGATGTCATTGCACTCCGGGCAGACCCATAGGTGCTCAGTCTCCCAACAGATATCGAAGAGTATGCATACTGATGGTTCCTGTGGCTCGCTGATTAAACACACCTCTCACTCTGCCTCTCAGGCATCCAGTTCGACTTGAACAACGGTAACTCCAAACTGCTTAAATCGCTTGATCGATTCAACATCGATATTGAATCGATCAAGCGATTTAAGCAGTTTGGAGTTACTGCTGTCTCTGACTTGCTTCGATATAGACACCACGTGCCGGGAATTCCTGGCGCAAGATCGCCAAATGTGGCGCTGTAACAACACATGAGGAACTCGTATAGCTGAGAATCGTCGCGCCTTTGAGGCACAGAGAAAACGAGCTGCGCGAAAAGACAGAACACACAACACCCACATGTCTAACCTTGATTATGTATGCCCCACCCGTGTTAGGGATTGTATCCTAAGTTGAACTCTACAGTCGCCTCATACACCAGAGTGGTACAGCAACACACGTCTGAGGCTGATGCCATCATCGCTTGCGCTGAACGACTGTTATTATTATCTTTGTCACCTCTTACGACATGCCTTCTAGGTAGCAGTGTTACTATTCTTTGCTCCCCTCATGAGCCCCAGCAAAATCATCACTAAACGTTTAAACAGACATTGCACATAATTAGTGTGAGATTTTAAACCGCATAATCGCTTTATTTGATGAAATTGTAGTCCTCAGTGGAAATTAAGAATTCAAAAGTTATTTACTCTTAAAGGATGGTCTCTGTGGTTAATCCCTTTGCCTTGTGAGTCGAAGGTCGTGGGTTCGAGTCTGGACCGCGCAGTTCTGTTCACGAGTGCAGTTTTTCGGAGATCCTAGGATTGTTGCTGAAGCTACGGTTCGTGCTTTGTGCAATTCTTCGGCAGGTGGCGTGCCAGTTCTGCGGAGAGGACCGAGCCGATGGGGTAAAACCGGTGCAATGAAGTTACTCCTTCGGCTTTAAACCCTTTACTCTTTAAAAATGTTATGATGAAGAAATGTCACTCTATATTACTTTTAAAAAACCCCAACCAAACTAATAGATAAAGCTAACGTTATAGAGACGTATTTGCCTTTTAATCAAAGAAAACAATATTGATCCTTTCATTTATAATGAAATGTGTAGTTCCCTTGCTGTTTAGACATGTTTTGGAAATGGCCGATGAAACTAATAATTGTTGCGCACTTTTCCTACTTAATACGGCTTTCTTTTTCTTCTTCTGCGTTCTCACTAGATTGGGATTTCGGATTCTCTAATTAAAGGCATCCGTCTGCCTCAGAATTTCAGCTGTGGTCAGGATTCTGTTCTAGGATTGACTCTACAATCACCTCCGCACACACCAGAGAGGTGCAATAGTACACGTCTGAGATTGTTGTCATCATCGCTTGCGATGGACGGCTATATATTATTATTATCAGCCACGCCATACAGTTTGCTTGGACGCTGGTGTAAGTGGGCCACCTATTTTTTCTCAAGTCTGCATACTAGGGGCAGCTCTGTAGGATATAATTCCTATGATTTCTGCTTCCCTGTTTGTGCCGACCTCTTCCCACTTAATACAGCTATGCTGGAATATCAATTGAAAGGAATAAACAAGACGGCGGATAACGTGTACACTTTTCCTACTTAATACAGCTAAGTTGGAATATCAGTTGAGAAGAATAAACAAGATAGCGGATAACGAAGCCACTGTTCTCATTCTGAAATGAAATTGTCTCCACTCATTGAAAGTTACGCCGGCGTGGTGCCGGGGAACGCAGGGGAAGCAAAGAATAGTACCACTGCAACCTACAATACGTGTTGTAAGAGGCGGCTGATGTAGACCATAGGGATGCTACCCAGTAAATAAAAACAGCGCAGAAATCGGATGTGCTGGCTAATTGTAGGCGCATAGCTGCAAATCATATACAAATCACACAGAGTGATTGACAAATGGTCGATATGGAGCGTTCGATATCGAAGACGGAGAAGAATTGGAAGTTAAAATCACGTGATTGACGGTCTATCAAAGTAGAGTCGGCTCAGAAATGATGAGGTGAGATTATTTTTTTTTTTAAAAAGAACAAGAGGTGAGGGTTAGATGGACGTAGAGTCGTTGCATATAGCATATAGATAATCAATGGACGTAGAGTCGTTGCATATAGATAATCAAAGAAAACTGGCTGATGCTACAAATAAGAACGAGAAAAATTTTAAGTATTTGGGGAAAATGGATTCAGGATGTGACTTGATTTAAGCCTGACGGCAGCAGAGGCATATATGTCTGTGTGTGTGTGTGAGAGAGAGAGAGAGAGAGAGAGAGAGAGAGAGAGAGAGAGAGAGAGACGGAGACGAGAGAGAGAGAAACTGTAAAGTTATGACCATGACATGATTATTGTATGAGAATAGTTACAAATAAAACAAGATTTGAAGACCGTAAATAGAAGTTATCTAAAACAAAATGTAAACATATATTATTCAGAAATGCCTTGTTTTTCCTGGAAATCTGATAAACGATAAAGGCGACGGGAGTAAAGGATGCTAGACATGCACATCACGGGCGTCAAGTTGGACGGGGAATTAGAAGAAAGATTACTCATGTTTGTTGCAGAGAAAGGTATATCTTATGACCGCCTTATCTATTAAAATATCCATGACACTAATAAGAAATAGGTGGGGTTAACGGAACCAGGTAATACACACACACACAAAGAGAGGATTAAAAGAAAAGGAACAAGTTAAGTGAATTTCACACTGTGTCTTTCTTGCTTGGTTGTTGGGTTAAACCAAGGAAATATATACTTTTAATACCCATGTTTAGAGGACAGGTATCAAGTGATTACATAGTGAAGAATGCAGTTATTTTTTCCCGTTTTCTGCATAGTCATGTCGCCAATGACATATTTTTGCGTGAAGGTATGCATTTCTTATCACAGTGTCGTCCTCGCCATTCAGGCGAGCCTTGTTAAGAGGTCTATTTATATCCTCTTCGTGTCCCGTTTGACACATAAGGCACCACAAAAGATCTACATTGTTGGATTCTGTTGCTTTCCCATCAACTGTTTCTACAGGGTGTTCAACTTAAAAGCAGCCCAGAATGAAGCTAATCTGCCTATATGTATGGAAATGAGAAGGTTCAGTTATGACGTAGTATAGGTCAAGGTTGTGTGACGGTGTGTAATTGGTGCGGGAAGGGCGATGAACAAATGTGACGTAGGACGAGCTAGTCAGAACCGGTTTTAATAGTAAATAAACACAACTCAATTTGTAACTGGCAACTTTCGAATTGTCAATGGGTTTGCAATTATCTTGAACACCCTGTACAATCTTTCAACCATCTTTCCAGTTCTTCTCCTATATCAGCTGTATTACAATGTCATTCTCGTTTCCTTCAGTTATGTTCACATGCTTCGTACATATGCTGTCGGTATGCCTTTACATGTCTTTGTGTCTACACATGTCTTGATTGGTTAGGACATACCTAACCTCTGGTGTGACCGGATCAGTTAGCTTTTTTTTTTTTTCTTCGAAAAGACAAAATTAGTAACCTGTTGATGAACTGAGCTCTACAAGTCAACCTCACATATAAGCGGTACAGGCTGAAACCGAGTCCGTGATTCTGGCACATGGGTGAAGATGCCACAATATGGACATATTCAGTCTTAAAGCGTGGACAGATGGTCTCAAGAGTACATAAAATCATATATGAGCAGGGTATTTTATGCAAATCCAGGCAGATGAAGATCGTAACCCCGGAAGGGCAAGTCATCTAAGGGCAGTATTCCCAACATAAAATTGTATGTCTTGCATAAGAGTTGGGGACAGCCACACTCTAAGGAAAGCATACATGAAAAATGCAGACGGAAATGGGATGCATAGCAAAGTGTAAGGTATATAATTTTAAGGTAAAAATCTGGCCAGCAATGGCGGAATGCGGATGGCCATTCAGAGTTAGAACTGTTTGATTCTGAACACGACTTTGCTAGCGCATTTTCGCCATGTTTGGTCGGGTATTTTGCCTTCGTTTGCCGAGTTAGTGCTTGAGCAACGCTGTGAGCTATGACTGTTACATGGAATGCTTTTGCTGTGTCAACGGTGCGTTTGTTGTGTGTATTCAGAAAATGGCGGACAGCGGTTATGACAAAAAGCTCAATCTGCCGTATGCAGTTATATTGGGCAGTGCAGAAAACTGGATTTTTCGCGATTGATGTTCCTTGACAAGAATTGCAATTCAAGTGATGAACAGTTTTGTGTTGCTACATTAGCGAGGGCCATATGCATTTTATGGTCCCCGGTTTCTTGTTGTGGGGCACGCGGCTGTTTCATTCTGGAATTAGTTACAAAACATTTCACAGTTGTTGGCATTTCGTGTGTTTTTCATTGGACAGGAAGGGAGAATTATGGGGTGACCGTTGCATGAAGTTGGAACCGTACTTATGAACTATGAACTATATAATTTTAGTCAGGAACATGAGATCCCAAATTTGAGAGATAGTGCTCTGACGGAGTTCATCGAGGTAGGCAGAGTACTGGGTCAGTGCCTAGAAAAGTCTACGCACAACACTTGGTGGTCGTTCTGTATCGTTTTAAAGAGTTGAATAAACAACGATAAAATAACACTGACCAACCTAAATTTGAGCCAAGAAGGATAAACATAATACAACAGACACAAAAGGGAAATATTTCACAAACAACAAACACTAACAAGAGGTGGTCATAGAGAACGCTGATAAACGTATAGGAAATTGAAATGAAGACTTTCAGGAAACTAAAAACAAAATCAAAGCGCCGAGTGGTTACGCCCAATTTGGGGTAGTAAGAATAGAACCACTGTTACCTGTCACGCAGTCAAGAGGCGACTAAAGAGCTTTGGCTGAAATCGGATGCATGTGCCCTAAACGTGTAGAAGCATATACGTTTAGGGGCCTACTAAACCAATGTGCAACGTATAAAGTTCTTGGGATCAAACATATCACAAAGAGTGATTATAATTAGTCGTAAAGAACGAACACAAAGAAAGAAGAAGAACAATCAAAGAAAAATACAATGTAAAGTGGGATAACTCACCCCAAACACAAAGCAGAAGGTGCATACCAACTTTCCAGAAGAGACAGAAGTAGCCCTATTTGTCTCAGAAGAGGCCACACCAAACTGAGACCCCAGTTGAACATTAAATTCAAGAATATGCATCTCTAGCGTTATCAATGTCAATATGCAGATTTGATGACAGAACATTTTGGGCCAACTTTTGGATGCGTTCCCCCTATGTGTCGGAGCCTACGAGCCGAGGTGCAACATTTGGTTGTTCTTGGCAAAGACCAAACATATCACAAAAGTAATTCCCCGTGTGCTCCCGGGACACGCAAGGAAAGCAAAGAATATAGCACTGCGACCTACAAGGAATGTCGTAAGAGGCGACTGATGTAGGACCTAGGAAGCTACCCTAGTAAATAAAAGCATCCAAAACCGGATATGTTGGCTACTTATATACGCAAATTGGCACAACGTACTATCGGTCTTAGGCTCAGATCACATACAAATCACACAGAATGGTTAAAAAGTGGTCGATGTGGAGCGTTCGAAGTAGAAGACACGGTGATTAAACTGGTTGACAAGAACGAACGCAAACAAACAACATATTATTCTCTCTCTCTCTCGCGATCACCTAAAAGACCGATGTACCAGATCCCTCCATAAATTCATTCATGTGGAAATCTGATTCATGCAGTCTTAGCATGGTGGGTTTCATCCATCTTCAGCGCCATTTGGAGCTTTGGTGTTATCCTTCGGCGACGTGTCCGGATTCAGCCAGCGTTTACTGGGTTTGCTCTCCGTTAGCCTTTGGCTGTCCCCAGCCGTTCTGCAAGGCAGCAGGTTTACTTCTACACATTTAGGACACGTGCATCCGATTTTAGCCAAACCTCCTTAGTCGCCTCTTACGACATGCGTGGCAGGTAACAGTGGTTCTATTTTCTACACCCCAAATTTGGGCCCGGTAACCACTCGGGCGACATTTTCAAAACTGTTTACATGCAGACAAACCGAGGTAGAAGAATGCATACACATACCATACATTTGATGAGAAACTGTAAGGTGCGCTGAAATCCTGAAACAGATAGCAGACCTATCAGAGAATTTGGAATCGCAGTCTAAAATGAGTGACAATCGCAAAAGGCGATACATCCCTTTTGTTTTCATACATATATTTGCGTTCTAAATGTTCATACCTGTCTTTGTGTTCTA
This sequence comes from Arion vulgaris, assembly GCA_020796225.1. Lineage (NCBI taxonomy): Eukaryota > Metazoa > Mollusca > Gastropoda > Stylommatophora > Arionidae > Arion > Arion vulgaris. Next base: position 22,693 of record JADZMA010000056.1, on the reverse strand, counting down.
CATGTCTTTACACCTGTACATATCTTTTATCGTTCTGTCCATTCATGTTTTTGTATACCTTTTGTATCTACAGGTATGTGTTTCCCCTTTTGTCCCATCGTTATCGGTGTGTCCATACATAGCGTCGTTATGTATTTATTTTCAACATATGTTATTATGTTCCTACATATGTGTGTCTCTTATGTCCCCAACTGTCTATGCTCATACATATCTATGTGTCTTATGAACACACATGTCGTGGTGTTTTATGTACATGTCGTGGTGTTTTATGTACATGTCGTGGTGTTTTATGTACATGTCGTGGTGTTTTATGTACATGTCGTGGTGTTTATGTACACCCAGTCTTTGTATTTTCTTCAACGCTCCATGTTTAACCAACTCTTTGTGATTGTATGTAATCCGAGCCTAAGAGTGATTGTACGTTGTGCCAGTTATGCGCCCACAATAGCCAGACATCCGATTTCTGCTACCTTTTTATTTACTGGGGTAGCATACCAGGTCATACATCAGTCGCCTCCGACAGGGCCTTGAGGTTGAAATGTTACTATTGATTGCCCCCTTACGAGTTCCGGCAACACGGTTGCTACCGTCTAATTGTTAAATGTATCATCCTACAAACTGAGACTAACCAAACTAAACACAAAATGAGAATCTTGTTTGACTGGATTTAAACACACAAAAAAATCATCACAAGTAAATAAACACTACAATTTACCCTTACCCTCTTCACTATTTGTCACAAATCAATTAAAACTAAAAGCTTTTACTGCACACATACACTACAATATTTACTTTGTCATCATCAGGTGCCGTGCCGGCTGGCGTAGCGATCCCAAAATCTCGTCGTTGGTGTTTGCTATAAACCTCAGTTTTGGACGTCTACCGTGCCATGAAGTCAGGTTATCCAACTTTTTTCTCTCTGTCTTCCCCTGTCTCGTCTCCCCCTCGATTTTACCGGTTGTACAATGTGTTCTAAACCTCCCTCCTCATCACATGCCCGAAAAATGATGACTGCCTCTTCTTATATTGATGATAAGCTTTCTTTGTGTCTTGATCTCATTCAGCACCTCAACATTAGTCATTTTAGCAGTCCATGGAATTCTCATCATTTTTTCTATAAACCCAAATTTCTGTGGCCCTCAGAGATTTTTCGATCGGGTGTTCATTGTCCATGACCGCATCCGTATGTCAGTATTGGTTCTATGTGCCCCGAATAACCTGCATTCTGATCGGGATTGACAAGGACTTGTTACAGATAATGCTTCTCATTTTCAGGAATTATTTTTTCGTTTGTTCTATTCTGCTCTTTATTTCTGATCGGCATCTGCCATCTGATGTTACCAGGACTCCGAGATATTTAAATTGCTGCACTTGTCTTACTTAGATCAGTCCCATTTACTATGATGGTGCTTTTTTGGAAAAATCTGCTTTTGATATCATAATCTGTCTTCTTAATATTCAAACTGACTTTGTTGTTACTTTCTGTCCAACCTTATCAACTAATTTCTGTAGCTCCATTTCATGCCATTAAGACAGTATCATCAGCATATCAGGTTATTTATGATGTCCTCCCACAGCTATTCCAGGAATATCTTTTATAGACCTAAAAATATTTACTTTGTACAATTCAATAAAAAAGGAGCTTTGTCTTCTAACCTCCACTGATCTTATGTATCTTGTGTATACACAGGCTCATATGTTCTTAATATGGCTTCTTTCGATCCAGAAGGCTGAGCTTTCAGCTCTTTGGCGCGGTGCCATGAAAATCGTAACCTTCGGTTTTGCCACGAACACCGTAACTCTGGAGAATCTGGGTTTTTTTGCCAGCCGCGGAATTGAACCCGCACTCACAGCGGGCTTTTACCCGTCGTCTAACGCGCTACGAACACGCTGGGGAGGCGGGCTCCTAATATGGTCTAAAGCCGAAAGGGCTTACTTTTGCGCCGATTTTACCCATATTGCCCAAGTCCACTCGCAGAAATGGTCCACCACCTACCAAGAATATTGCACAGCACGACAAGCATATGGAGATGTACATGCCTCGGGTTTACCACTAACTACTTTTAAAGCATACAATCGATGTCTGAAAACGTGGGGAAAAAGAAAGCACAAATCCCAGCAACAATTCTAGGGTTTCTGAAAAACCGCATTCGAGAACAGAACTGCACGGTCGGATTCGAACCATCTAACTTCGGAACGCAAGGCGTAACTACTTAGCCACACATACCCCCCTGGCTCGGCGAGAAATCTAACCCTGGTATCCACGTAACAGGCTTACCATTATAGTACATGTCCTCCAAAAATATGAAAAACCCGCAGCTTGTTGACTTACACAAGGTACATCGCAACATGTATCCAATTATTTCTTGTGGTATAATCCATAGTTATAGAGGTCAAGAATGTAAGCGATGAAATTAGGCCATACAGTGTAGTAGTTCCAAACACACAGGCCACAAGCACTGTCTGTTAAACTTAATGCGTCGGCGGTAGGCTTTTACACCACTAACTGTGCACGGTCCAGATTTAACCAGAGATTAAAATCTGTCTTATAATTAACAAATGTGTCGGAACATGTCAACACGTAGGAACAGGCAGCAAAGTGAAGGCTGGGGAGTAGATGTGAAAAAAAAGGAGCGAAAGTACAAGAAGGTAGCAGCAGTATTGATTACAGAGGACATTTCAAAATAAATATGTAATAAATATGTTTCTTTATGTTAAAGGGTTTAAAATCTGAAGGATTGACTTCATTGCACCGGGTTTTACCCCATATCTTGACCCTTCGCAGAAATGGCACGTTCACCTGCCGAGTATTGCACATAGCACAAACTCCGTAGTTCCCGGGAACAATCATACGGGTCTCTGGAAAAAACTGCACCCCGTGAACAGAAGGCACGGTCCGGGTTGAAACCACGACCTTCGACTCGCAAGGCAAAGGGCAACCACTCAGTCACGAGACCCTCTTTTTTCTTCAGTATAATCTTCAACTAACTTATCAGGGAAACATTTGGGTTTTTTCAGTCTCCATGACAGATCGGAGAGGAAGAGAGTAAGAAATACAAACAATAGAACATATGAGTAGACAATAGTACCAGACAGCACAACAGATGTGTAAAGGGACAGACACTTCAGCAGATGTGTAAAGAGTACAGACACTACAACAGATGTTTGAAGGCACGTGTCAGACACTTCAACAGATGTAAAGAATAGACACTTAACAGATGTGTAAAGAATAGACACTTCAACAGATGTATAAAAAGCAGACACTTCAACAGGTGTGTAAAGAGCACGGGGTACAGAAATACAACAGATGTTTGAGAGCAAGTGTACGACACTTCAACAGATGTGTAAAAGTACAGCACTTCAACAGATGTAAGAGTACAGACACTACAACAGATGTGTAAAGACACTTCAGCAGATGTGTCAAAAGGGACGGTGTACAGACACTTCAGCATGTGTAAAAAAGCACGGTGTACAGACACTTCAACAGATGTGTAAAGGGTAAGGTGTACAGACACTTCAACAGATGTGTAAAGATTAAAGAGTACTGACAGTTCAACAGATGTGTAAAGATTAAGGAGTGCAGACACCACAACATGTGTAAAGATTAAGGGGAGACACCACAACATTGTGTAAAGAGTAAAGTGTGAACACTACAACAGATGTGTAAAGAGGGAAGAGTACCTTAAACAATGAGTTGCTAAAAAGCGTATGCCTCGTAGATTGCGACACAACGTAATATTTAGCGTTTATTTCATGGCAAACGAAAAATAAATGGTAGGCCTGCAGCACACATGGTGTTTTTTTGATGGTATGTCCATTATTCTGGACTGCAGAAATCGATATCTCTACACTTTTTCCTTCACATACTGACCTAGTTTGTTGATGTTGTTAACAATATGAACTATTTCTTTTCATTAGAGAATGCACATCCTGTTCAACAATCAGATACGCCGCTGGATTGTGTTTATATTACATTCAACGCCTTAGTTACTAATAATAGACGGAATAATAGCCTCCCAAAATGTCCATAGAGGCGCAGGCGCAATAACGTAGGATATTATAGTGGCCAAGGTCAGTGAGCTGGCACTGACCAAGACCCTTCCACACAACCACGGGGTCCCTGGAACAGACTAATGTCTGCAATGGGTAGGATCGAAGGACGGCTACTCTGGGATAAGTAGAAGGTAGGTGCATACATGTTCAACTCAGATCTGATCGCAAACAGACGATGAGAATTCAGAAAATGCGCCTTCAAGTCTCTCCTGTTCGATAGTAAAGTAGGCAAACAAATCAAAGTGACACCTGTTTGGTTGCCAGAATTAAAAAGAATAGAACCACTATTACCTACATGCTGCTTACAGCGAAAGTGGAAGTTTGGCGTGGGATTAGTACACCCTACTGGGAAAACCATTTAGCTGTAAAAAAAACCCCCGCAAAGCGCAAAGAGCTTGCAAGGCCTTGGTTCTGGACCTATGCTTCCTTTGAGGTGAAAGGCAAGAAGAAGAACCCCTCCTAATGCTTACAATCTTAATAGGGTTTTAATGTAATGCTTCTGTTGCTGTCATGTACTAATCAAAGCATTGTAGAGCTGGCTCTAGTAAAGGGAGTAAAATTACCTCGGGGCCCAAAGCATAGTAGAACTGGTTCCGTAATGAATACGTCTATATACAACAATACTAGAATGCGAGGTCACGTGGTGTAGTGGTGGTTTTCTCTCTCTCTTTGCTTCCCCAGCCTGATGGACCAACTTCTATCATGAATTTAACTGTTGTTTTTGGGACTCCGTTCCTGTACAGCTTTTATGAAGCTCTGTGTGTTTGTGGCCAGCTCTTTCCATATACCTGCAAACGTGGACAGTCTTGCAAGAGTGTTCTGCCGTCATGTCACATATTGCATGGGCACAGGCTAGTTTGCCAATTTTAAATTTATGGAACATGTGGGCTCTGAGCTTGTTTTGGCCGGTACGGAGGCGAAATATGGTAAACTTGTTCACAGCGCGGGGACCATAGAACCGTCACTGTCGTGTACTGCGGGGGGTCTTTTCCCACTTGCTTCGATAGTGCAACCGATGGTTGTTTTGACTTCCTCCGCTGATCTCGAGATCAGTCGTATCGCCGCCCTCTTTGGCTAGCTTGTCGGCCGCTTCGTTTCCCTTAATGTTGCAGTGTGACGGTATCCACTGGATGACAGGGGTTTGAGTGAACTCGTTAGTTCAGCGAGGGGCGTTTGAGCTCATTCATCTCCCGTTTTGGGGCCGACGCATTTGGGGTGCCGTGATGACCGATAGAGCATCGGTGAATATCACGACCTTTTTGCGTGTAGTGTTTCTTCTCTCCAAGATCATTTCGGCCCCCTCTTTGATTGCCTCTGCCTCAGCTCGGTGGTTATTCAGTATTTGCCAGTGCAATCGCTTGACCGTGACTTTCTTGGAGATTTAAGCACTACCTCCTCCGCCATCGCTTGTGCGTTATTTTCCGATCCGTCCGCCCAGATCGCACTCTTTTCTCCCGTTC
>JADZMA010000056.1:0-17080 GCA_020796225.1 Arion vulgaris | reverse complement strand
TCTGCTCTCTATTCAATAGTAAACAAGATAACAACACAAGCTAGGAACATAACATTTTGTGTGTGCTCAGGTTGGCTTCAGTTGTGTTACAAGGCATTATGAGAAATAGACGTGACCATGTTCAAAACAAAGTTTTGAGAATACAAGATTACAACCAGGTGGATAAACAAAACATGCATCTCTTTCTGCCTGATTCAAAATATCTTGTAAATACAGGCAAACTCATGCAGTCTAACAGTTGGGATAAGTTGCATTATATTTTTTAAAGGGGTCTAACGGCGAAGGGTTGACTTCATTGCACTCGGTTTCCCCATTTGGCTCCGTCCCTATCGGCAGAAATAGGACGCCCTCTACCGAAAGTGTCACACAAGGTACAAAGGTGTAGCTCCAGCAACCTCTTCTTCTTCAAACACTTCATACCGACAACTTGTTAACCACTCTTTGTGATCTGTGTGTAATCTGAGCCTAAGAGCGATTGTGCGCTGTGCCAATTATGCGCTACAAGTAGGCCAGCAATCCGATTTCTGCAACGTTTTTTATTTACTAGGGTAGCTACCGTAGGCCCTACCTCAATCGCTTACAACTTGCCTTGTAGGTCGCAGTGGTGCTATTCTTTGCTTCCCTTGTGGGCCCCTGCATCACACGTCAAGTTATACGGTTCAAACTATTTAGTAATAGGTTTACTAGCTTATGGTTTACAGTTGTAATAGATATAAATGCCAATTCAAAATATCTTGTAGATACAAGCAAGCTCATGTAGTAATGTCTAACAGTTGCGACAAGTTGCATTATATTTTTAAAAGGGGTCTAACGGCAAAGGATTGACTTCAATGCACCGGTTTCTCCAACCTTGTCGGCAGAAATGGCATGCCCTCTACCTAGAGTGTCGCACAAAGCGCGAACTCTGTAGCTCCAGCAATAATCCTAGAGGTCTCATGAAAGAATTGTGCATGTGACTTGGCTCAGATTTGAACCCACTGCCTTTAGATTGACAGACAAACATTTGAATCACTTCGCCATATAGACCATCATTTGCATTAGATAGTGTCATGTTATATATGTGGTTCAAACTATTTTGTAATAGGTTTATGGTTATGGTTTACAGCTGTAATAAATATAAATGACACCCCCCCCATGTCATGCCCTAGATAAAGCATTGTAGTCATCAGATCAATATTGTCAAAACAAAGCTACACCAGTTATTTGCATGAAACCTGTATAGTGGATATGAATGACCCGAAAGTTAAATCACTTTGAACTTCCCATGCATTGCACTTAAAATATAGTAAGCATGTGGCGCAATCTCAAGCTGACCTGATAAATAGTCAGACCAATGGTTCCCGTTATTGTTTATTTTTAGTGTTCTTAGAAGCTTCGAGAAACAAAAGTGTGTGAAACACGCCCAAACAGAAATAAGTGAGTTGGCACCATTTAGTGCAGGCTGTGATGGGTCTGTATTCTGAGCAAGGTAGTGGATTATTGGTAGATCATCTTTGGTATTGATGCCTAAAGTAAAAGATTATACATCGCTTCTTACTGAATATTTTGATATACCTTCATAAACAGCATCTATTTTCTGAGCCATTTTTTCCCCATCAAAATGTTGTCCTCTGAGAGATTTCAAGTGTTGGTGATGCAATGTTTAAATGGGGCTGCGTTATACATTCGGGGGATTAAGCTTTGAGTCTGTTGATAAAATTCTTCAATTTTGATACCCACGTTTACTTAATATTTTTTAAGGTGTCAGTGGAAGGTTGTGTCAATGACAACACCTGTTGTTAGATTCATTGAGAGGGTGTTGGGTGAGAAGTAGGGTTGTACCTCACGAAAATGACAGCCGTATCCTGGTTTTTCCGGATATCATGACCCTTTTTGGTCCACTTCTCACCTAGCTCATTTTGGCTCCACGTGCCACACCCCGGGCAACAGTTTTGCTGACTGGCTAAACAACATGGGTGGGCGGGTAATCTCTTAACCCTCCGTCCCCCTTTTTCCCCTCCCCTTTTTCCCTTATGTCCCTTTCATTTCCCTTCCCAGTTGCGACAAAGTGATAAGACACTGGCTTGCACCGGCCAGATGGGTCACACTGTTTGCGGGGACCCATGGTGAAACGGACTCTGTGTTTTGGGAAAAGGAAGCTGGATGGTGGAGATGCAAAGCACCTATGACATGCCCTGACACAGCCATAGTGAATAGCCCAGAACCAGAGCTAGTGATAAAGGCCTGCAAGCATGGTGCCCCTTTGACTGGGGGGGGATTGTACAGCAGTAAAATGTGCTCCCCCAAGTTCAGTCAGTGACACCTGATCCCAAATATCTCCGAAACTACCAGGGCCCAGATCAGTTGAAAATCTATGTCTGACAACCTCTTTGGGATAAAGTTCTAACAAAACCCCAGACATAATGCCAATACAACACAAATATATTAGATAGGAGCTCGGACGTCGCCTCGGTAAACAAGGTCCGCGCACGCAGATGAAGCCCCTCGCTCCGTATAAAAATATGTAAAGGGGGTCCATTAATATACTACAGATAAACATATCAGGACTACAGAATAAAAAGATGGAGCTCGAAAGAACTCTACAACAGAATAATGCCCACATTGTCCCTTATACAGAAACCATCTTACCTCAAAGAGGTTAACATCACAAGTTACACAATACAAATGCAAGTGCAACAGATGTAAAGGACTCATGACACTGATAAGAAATGATGTGCAGGCAGAAGTTCACAACAGACCACACAACAACATAGACACCCAGACCATCCACGTGTGGTTTGATGGAGTGAGATATACTGTACATAACATCTTTGCCCCCCTGCACCTCTGACCAGCCATTCAAGGAACCCATGTACACCAGAACAATTATTGCAGGAGACTTTAATGCACACACACCAGCCCTAGGTTACAAAGATTACAACAAAAGGGAGAGACATTAAAGACCTGTGTAACTCATCCCAACCTCACGGTAATGCAGGCTCAAAACCAAAAACACTTCTACACAGAGCCCATGGTACGAATAGCAGACCAGATCTTACCATATTATCAGCTGACATTATAGATGCAACAACTATCCTGTCTTGGATGATAAAAAGGGCGACCATCTCCCCATACTTACTCTTTACCAAGCAACTCAGAAGCTCAGTCTATAGAAATAGAAAGTTCTGGAATTTCAGAAAAGCAGACTGCCGCTCTTGAGAACCAGACCAACATAGGCATGGACAAAATTGACCTCCCTGGAAATATCGATACTGTCTTTGCTAACATATGTTGTAAAATACTGGAAGCTGCAAGAAAGGCCATTCCAAATGGAAACACCAGAAAATATAAGCCATACTGGAACAAAGATCTGAAAAAGCAGTGATGGATAGAAAAAGCGGGAAACAAGCTGAAAAGACCTATCGAGTTAATAAACCAATTATATAAACGACTGCTAAAGTTCGCCTTCTAATTAAAGCGCAAAAGATGAAGTGGCAAGACACGTGTCAAAACTTGATCTAAATAAAGATGGCAACAAGGCAGGGGATCGATAAACAAACTGACGGGCACTAAAAAAAGAAAATCCCAGACCCATCAAAAAACAATGGAACCATCATAGATGCAAAAAGGCTAAATATTCACGCACTTTCTGCGTTAACAGAAGCATAAGAAAAAACAGCTGGATAAAGCTTTATGGAAAATCTTTAAAGTAAAAAAATGCCAATGCAATGTATGTGCATTTGAACAAGATTTAGTCTATGCGGATGGAAACAGCAATGAAAAAACTAAAACCTCAGCCCAGGCCCAGATAAGATTAAGAATGAAATGTTATGCCATATGGGCAAAAAAGGCTAGGTTGATATTGCTTTGCTATAAATAGAACTTGGAGAGAAGGCCAAATACCTGCTGTGGCGAACAGCCAATATCCTCCCATCCTCAAGGGAAACCAGTGGCGCCCTAAGTTACAGGCCCATCTCATTGACCTCATGTTTAGGAAAGCAAGCGGAGAGAATGGTTAATAACCGACTTTATTGGTGGCAAAAAACCCAGTCCTGATAATACCCAGGCAGGGTTTAAAAGGGGGCTGCAGAACAAAAGACCAACTCTTCAGACTTGTGCAGAATACAATTGATGGATTCCAGATGAAAAGCACACAACCCAGGTTTCCTTCGATCTACAGCAAGCATATGACAGAGTCTGGAGGAAGGGGCCTCTTGATGAAGATGCTCAATATGGGGATCCATGGAAAGATGTTACAATGGATAAAGCTTTTCTCCAAAACAGGACAATTGGACATCTTTTAGTGGAACAATGTCCTCAAGAGGACACTAGAGGGAAAGGGCCCCCCACAGGGCTCTGCCCTTAGCTGCACCCTTTCCCTCATCTTCATCAATGACCTCCCCTCCCTTCTAAACACACAGAAAGCCCTTTTTTCTGATACTTAATATGGACAAGGGGAAATACCCTGTACTAACTGCTAACTTAATAGAACCCTTGCATAATCTCCATTTTGAAACCCATGGAGCAAAGTCAATGGGCGAAACTGTTATACCCTTCTCCCATAGCCCCAAAACAACTCAAAGAACCTTCGACTTACAATGAATGGAGCCTGCTGAAAAAAGAAAACCCGACTTCTGGAGTCCCAATTAGACAAACACTTGGGGATGACAGAACACATTAACAACATAAAGAAAAAGCATCTAAAAGACTCAACATGGTTAAAAGACTTGCTAGCACCACCAAAGTCTAGACAAAACTTTTCCCGACAACTATATCTTGGCTTTAAAAATCTCAATGGACAACTGCCCTCCTCTCAAGCTCGTAAGTGAGCACATCACACATCCCTGGACAAATGCAGAATCAGGGTCTCAGGTTTTTTATGTGGGGAATGGAAGGGTAACTCTGCTTATGAAATCGCGCCAACTGAACCACTAGATATTAGGAACGAGGCACTAAAACAGTCAGCGATTAAAGAATAGAAAAAACCATCCCAACAGACAAACTATTGACAGGTGAAAACAATCAAAAAATCCAGCAAAATCATTGCTGGAAGTTGGGAAAAATCTGAAGAACACTACCATCTCCCAACTGACGGACCGATCACGGCCGGCCCTACCCTGCCAAACATAAAACAAGCAGTATCCAGAAATCCTCCTTACAAAACTATAAACAAAGCAACACTTGCACCCGATCTTAAAACCTCGCACTGGAGACAATAGACAGTTATCCAACTTCCTCTATCCATGCCTAAATGATGGTTCAGCTTTCAAAGCCACTACTTCTGGCCCGGCATATACCTGAAATATCCAGATGGAACTACCTATAGTTACTGTGCTCCTTGTGGTAATATATTTCCAACTTAGAGGCGGAATTATGGGCCCTAAAAACCCGTGAACTGGGCCCACAGTTTGAACTTGGGAAAATATTGTCAAGACATGATAGTATTCATGACTCACAGTCCCCACTACAAGCTTTAGAAGAACAGCAGAATCAGTCAAGCGAGATCCAGTCATTGGCATTAGTCATCCACAATCTGATTTCCTCCTTTGATATTAATGTTGTTCTACAGTGGATTCCTGGGCACACAAATATCCCAGGAAATGACAAAGCAGATCATCTGGCCAAACAGGGATCATCAAAACCACAAATAGACAAACCTGTTAGCATACAAAATATAAAACAGATTCTGAAAAACAACTCCAGAGAAGTTAGGCTGAACCGATGGGCTATAGGACGACTGGTCGGGACATGTATGCAGAGATGAATGACCAAACCCCAAGGACAATATAAATCTGCTACAAAGAAAGATCAAAGATCTTTCAGTTAAGACAGGACATGTTGGGCTGAAACACCATACACAGAATAAACCCCACACACCTACCACACTGTAAAAGTGCAGTCACTCATGTGAGACAGTACACATATCCTTGAATGTCCTGGACTGCATAAAGCTGACAAAACTCCTCCCACCACCACACCCATCTGTTCATAATACCCTTTACACTAGTCTTCCCCAATTACAGAACACATGCAGATTCTACAAACTGGCATTGGCTGCCCAAAGGGGAAAACTCAGCTCTGGTTAGAAGAAGAAGATTCATTGAAAACAGAGACTAAATGGTTTGGCCATTTGGTGAGAATGAACCGACTCACCAGTTGCAAGAGTGTAAACCTGAAAATTGAATCAACAAGAGGCGAGGGGAGACCAGAAAAAAATGGATTGATGGAATTAAAACATCTTAAAACTCTAAAATAACCAAAAACATATCAAGCAACCGACATACACTATCTCTAACGATCATCAATTAAACATGTGACGCATTACAGGGAAAAAAACAAAGGACAACAGAAATAAAAGAGTGGAAGGTTGTTAGTCAACAACGAAAATTTTATTTCATTCTAAAGTAATCCCTGGCTTGTGGACTAAAACATTAAATGACTGCAGTTCTTCATTGATAAATATTTATTTCACTAATGTCAAAATATGGTTCCCATTTAATGTTCTTCTGCAACCACGACCCATTTTCGGGCTTTCTGTACAAACCCTTTATGCATTTAATTTACAATAAAGGGGAAACAAAATTAATGACACACAGTAACTTTACTTTTGTAGAAAGTAAAACTGTGAAAAATTAAGTAAATTCTGCACAAAGATAATGTATTATCGTTTTTAAAAAGTAACACTCAATGGCTTTTTAAGACTTGAAATTTTTTTTAAAAAGGTGGAGGCTGCAGTAAAATACGACATTGGACTTCTCCCCCTAAGCGCCCGGGGGTTCAACATGTCACCGTCCGAGTTTGGTGCTCTATCACACCTCCGTCGCTGATGACATTGTTATCAAACCGCTAATAAGGTGGTCCATAGTCGTATGGAGTAAAGAACTATACCTTCAGGAAGGACCCAACAACTCGTAACACCTATTCTACAATAATATTCCTTCTGATGCTACACTATCCAACAATAGTAAGGTCCTTCAGTCATCAAAAACCTCATTGCCTCCAAAAACCTTCCTGGCATCATTATGTGTCATCGACAGTTGTTTGGGGAAACCCCATTCTATATGCTCCCAAAAATTCCCTAAACTTCACAATCCTGGTAGGCCTATTGTTTCTGCTTTCTTGTCCTCGGAACTATCTCCGAATTCCTTTATAGTATCTTCAATCCTATAGTCACCACACTACCTTCATTCTTGAAGGATACTAACCACACTTTGTCTGTTTTTTTTCTATTAAAATTGTTGCCTGGGAGGACTTATGCCTCTTCCTCCTTGATGTCTGCTCCTGTATCCTCTATACCTCATTCTGACGGACTTCAAGCTCTCCCGTTTTTCTGGGAGGAGAACTAACCCTCTTGTCTCCACCTCGACTCTCCTTCGTCTTGCTGAACTAGTTCTCCCCTCAACTCCTTTCAGTTCAATGACCAGTTCTTGAACAGATTATGGTAAATCCATGGGTACTAAAATAGGACCCCCTATGCTTGTCTATTCATGGGTCATCTTGAACACTTAGTATGAACACCTATATGGCCCTCTTCCGTCCTGTATCATAGATATCGATGTTTTATTGGAGTTACCGATATTCTGAACGATTTATCCTCTTCATCACCTTCATCAATGCCTTCAATCCTGCTATTTGGTTCACCTCTCACATCTCTACCTCCTGTGTCAATTTTCTTGACATCACTCTCCCATCAGCCTATCCACTATCACTACATCAGTATACTACAAGCCTACTGTACACGCTTTCTTCTGTATACCTCTTCCCATCCCCAGGCCTGTCATGACTCTTTCCTTTCTCTCAACTCACGCCTTCGTCGCCTCTGTAGTAAGAGCGATTTTCTTGATGAGCTCACGAGATGCTGGTTTTTCAGGCGCTTTCCTCGAGGGGAAAGTGCACATCTGCCATGCATCGGGTTCAGCTAATTGCTCGCCAAGGCCCTTTCTCCCCATAGAACCCCAATTCGCAGGGTTAAACTTATCTTAACTTTCCCCCCCTCATAGTTCCCCGGGGAAAAGGTCTTATTCCATCATCTCCCCATTCTTCAGTCTGATCCTGAGACACGTTCAGTCTTCCCAAAACTTTCCCTTTTGGGGGCTTACAGGCGGGACAGAAGCTCAAGGATATGTTGGTACACAGTCGTCTCTAGCCTAATATCCAAAAGTCACTTGGCACCATTCAGTGCGGACGTCCGTAATACATGTGCATATGTATACAACCTGTCTCTTTTCCAAAAGCTACTTTTGCCATTCAAGACAGGGTTTCACGTGTGAGTCCAATATCATCTTGCCATCACCTGCAAGCGATGCAAGCAAGTCCTATATTGGGGATATTGCCAATGCTCTTGACTCCTGTGGCCCTCATTTCACGATACTGGCCATTCCAGGAGTTGGATGTCAGGTCACAGCCATCCGATCATTTCCTCCGATGATATGATCGGTCCCCTGAAACCGTTTTTTTTCATTCTATGGCACTTTGACCTCTTGGACTCAACGATTACTTCTATTTCGTCTTTTATCTGTCCGTTTCTAATTTTTTTGCTCCATATATGTTCATTTATCCACTATATTGTTTATTTTTTCTCTTTTTTTTCCCTTTCGGTTTTTTTTTGCCTCATTTGTTTTTCGTTTTTTTTCCCCAATTTTTTTGTGGGTTTATTTTTCCCATGTTCGTCCATTTTAGTTTCCCTGAAATTTCATTCTTGTTGTTTTTTGTGTAAAGGCCTTTTTAAAACGTTGCTTTTTATCGTCTTTTTTGTTTTTTGTAAAATTTAGTATTTTTGTGTTTCGTGTTTAAGATTTTTGTAAATTTTGACTTGAACATGTTTTTAGTTCGTCTCTGTAGGACTAGAAACTTGATTTAAAATTTAAATGAGGAGTATGGGGGAAAAAAGAGACTGTTCCCAAACAGGGAAAAACCCAAAAACTCAACACGTCGAGGTAAATCCCAGATCCTCCCCAAAAACCCTTTTAGAATATTGGAATATTATGAACTATCCTTTTAAAGAACATTAAACAATCTTTTAAACACATGCTGCTATATAAGGAGGATACACTTCTCCTTTGGCATTAAATAAGGGGGTTGTATAGGCCATCAACAAACCACCCCTTTTTTTTTGTATTACTTTTATAAGGTGGTGTCTTTGGGTTATGGGATATGTCTCTGTCTAAACCTTGGCGTTCGAGTTCGAATCACACTGAAATTTGGTTGCAAATTTTTCACGTGAATTTTTTCAAAAAATGTCACCACCAAAACAATGGCAAACTACTGAAAGTAATAATGCCTAGAAAAATCACAAACAGCATTAAAAAAACTGGGCTGATTCTCAAAGTCCTGTAAAGGATATGCAATTAACCGTTTTTAACTTTTTATAAAGTGAAATTTAAAAAAAAAATTTTGGTTGTTAACACCCTGTTTTTAGAGATGTTTATTGGACAAAAGGGGTGAAGGGGGAAATGGTATGTCTTAGGGTTGAAGTAGGAGTAATGCAATGTTCGTTCAAGTATTTTGTAAATGCAATTTCTATGAACCTTTTTGATTTCTGCTAATGTTAGACAAAGTTGTACCTGTGAATTCGTAAAAGGCATGCTTGTATGGAGGAGGACACTGATATTAAGGAAAAACAGGACTTAACGCAAAATCAGTCGGGAAGCGTCACACAAGTTGCCCTGACTACGCCTTAATTCATAGTAGGCAAATGCAAGAAGAAGAATATTAAGCAATACAGAGTGGTATAACAAGTGGTTCTTCTACAACAGAACATCAGGAAAGAAGGTGAGAGGAAGTCCATGAAAAGGATGGTTAGATAGAATAGCAGAATCATATCAAAGAGCAAAAATAACAATCACCTAAGCCACCAGAACAGCGCAAGACAAAACAGAAAACAACGACACTGGGCAACAACCTGGTAGCAGTGTGATGACAAAAAAAAGAAGACACAGTGGTAGTTGCAATGAATGAAAATATGGCAAACCCAGCGGCTAGTGAACCTTCAAGACAGCAGCTAGATAAATAATTTATCATAGTGACCTATCAAGGTATGACTTTTATCTAATTTCACGAGATGTGTTTTTTTCTGACCCAAAGCACTTGATCTTTCAACTCTTCAGCGGTATCATGGACATCTAATAACCTTCAGTTCGGTGTCACGAACACCATAAATCTGGAGAACCAGTGGCTTTTATCTACTACCTTAGTAAATAAAAAGATTCGAGTAAATAAAAGATTCGTAGAAATCGGATGCGCTGGCCTACTTGTAGGCGCATAACTGACAAAACTTAGTCGCTCTTAGGCTCAGATCACATACAAATCACAAAGAGTGGTGTAACAAGTGGTCGATATGAAGCTTTCAAAGAAGAAAAAGACTACTTGTGGACGCGTAACTGACAAAACTTAGTCGCTTTAGGCTCAGATCACATACAAATCACAAAGAGTGGTTTAACAAGTGGTCGATATGAAGATTTCAAAGAAGAAATGACTACCTGTAGACGCGTAACTGACAAAACTTAGTCGCTCTTAGGCTCAGATCACATACAAATCACAAAGAGTGGTGTAACAAGTGGTCGATATGAAGATTTCAAAGAAGAAAAAGACAGAATGACAATCAAACAACTTAACCACTTTATCATAGAGACCTCTGTCTTATCTTTATCATGCACAACACAAACACTTGAAAACTATATAAAGTACATACCATGTGAATAGCTTCTGGATAAATAGCCTCTGATAAAACTCCTCTGTTCTGCGTAACATATTCCACCATCTCATTCAAGGTGGCTCTTGATCTCTTTCCTTTTTAAGTCACTAAGCGGTCTTGTATAAAATCAAATAACTGAACACTGTCGATCTTCTGTATAAAGAGATCTTCCTTATCTGCTGGAGCAGCATCTGTTGATGCAAACATTATCAAATATTAACAGTGTCACCAATGCCTGACATTCAATCCTTTCTTCTTTTCTTCTTTCATCCGATATTCTTCTGAGCGCCCACAACAACCACTTGTTAACCACTCTGTGGAATTTGTATGTGATCGGAGCCTAAGAGTGATTGCTGCAGTTATCTATGCGCCTACAAGTAGGCCAGCACATCCGATTTCTGCTATGTTTTTATTTACTAGGGTAGCTTCCCCAGGTCCTACATCAGTCGCCTTTTACGACATTCCTTGTAGGTCACAGTGGTGCTATTCTTTGCTTACCTTGCGGGTCCCGACACCCCATGGGGGAGCAAATACAATTTATTTATGACAAAGGTTGCAGAGAGACGAATTCTATGGCGTTGGATGCAGACCTCAAGGCCATCATTAATGCAAAATGAGTGAAGGTAATGTGATTTAAAGGATAGATCAGTAGTTCGCTATGAAAAATCTCCATGGGTCTTTTCTGCAAGCTCATGAGGCAGAAAGATCGATGAAACCAGAGGTGCATTTAGTATGACAAGTAGCGTAACCATGGCACTACTCTGGCTGGAGTCACAAAACTACACTCATGCGTGCATTTGAGAGATTCTGAGTATGATTCAAAAAGGTGGAGGCTGTCACCCAGTCCTAGGATGGCCAGTCCACATGTCCTCATTTCCTGTGCTGTCTTCTAAATTTAACATCGTGCAGACTTTCCCAGGTGAAAATCCTGGAGATCTTCGGAGTTGAAAGAGGCGAGTTGGCGCCCGTTTTCCTTTTGAATTTCACCGCTTCATGAGTCCCTCCTTGTGAATTTCCCTGGTTGTGGTTTCTGTAGCCATCTAGTGTTTTTCACAGGGTGAGTAGCTACCCCCACGTCCAACCTCCTTAGTGCCTCTTCGACATGCATGGCAGGTAACAGTGATTCCATTTTTTACACCCCAATTTGGCCTCAAGTAACCCTTTTGGGCAATGATAGACGGTATGGAGATATTGCTTGCAGGCCTAATGTAATGTATAATCGTGTGAAAGGAATATAATAATAAATTTTTAATGACAAGCAAGCACACACACACCTTTTGACTAATGGGAGTTTCTGAGCTCCCCGTTCTTAGATATATTGAAGCGTGAAGAGTTCTGCCTCTTATCTCTCTTTATAATAGGTGTTCTGGAATTTGATCTTTGATAACGATGTTGGGGGTGGGTGAGATTCAGCTTTCATTCTGTAGGCTTTCTTTTTGCTGCCTATAAAAATATAATTTCAAAGTTATTATATTAATAGTAATAGTAAAGACAAATCCATAGCTTATTCTTTGCTCATGTTTAGGTCATGCTAGATCACCAGACTTGTTGTCAGGACAAAATCGCAGTGCTCCCAAAATGTATCGGCAATCTCATAATACATTTCTTTGGTTCTCCCAGTTGTAGTGAATGAGCAACGCCATGACTATAGACCTGAAAGTTGCATTGTTCATGTAGTTGAAAGTATGTCTGATTACGTCGTCTGGGTTGTAGTGATTGCTTGGAATTTTCATCTCCGGCTGTAATAAAAAATTATGGTAAAGTATTTGAGATTTCAGAGTACACATGAACTTAGGATTTTGAGATTGGTGATAATTTATTTCTTTGGTTAACTTCCCTTCCCAATTTAAGCGAACAATGTCAAATTTACAAGTCAGTTGACTGGAGTGTACTATTATAAGCCTTCGGCAAAAAATGTAAATAACTGCAGGCTGATTAGTTTCAAAAATTTTTTAAACATTTAAAGCTCTCAATCGATCATGATGGTCCAAACTCAACACTGTTACATAATTCCATACATTCTTATTTTCTTGATTTACAAAGTTGAAGGAATAAACATTATCTACAATGTTATGAACTAATGCCAATTATGTGACTTGTTTTGGCTAGGATTAACTGTCAGCTACTGACACTGCGACTTCAAAGTTAAAAGGATAGTACTGTAATTTAGTTCAGTTAGCACAAAAGTATCTCTGTACTCATACATTTCTTTTAAGATAATGATTCAGGACAGGAGCATCTTCTTCTTTGCATTCGTTCTTTACAACCAATTTTTTAAACACTCTTTGTGATATGTTGATCTTGCCAAGAGCGTTGACATTGGTTTGTAGGCCCTAAGCGCATAGACTTTTACACATTTAGGAAATGTGCATCTGATTTCAGCTAAATCTCAGTCGCCCTTCGACATGCATGGCGGTAACAGTGGTTCTATTCTTTACACCCCAAATTTGGGTCCCGGTAGCCACTCTGGCGCCAGGAGACTATAAAAGTAATTCCAAAAAAAAGATAATTTGATTATCAGAAGCAGCTCCCAGTATATTCTACCCTTTTTGTAGTTTAGAAAGTCCACATAGCCCAATTGTAGTGAGCTGAACTTGTGCACCAGCGGATGGTGTTCAATTTCTATCAAGTTTATTTACCAATCATACATATGAAAATGTGTACTGACTTGCAGGAGATCTGTCTCGAAACTAATAAAACCAGTCAACTTTAGCTAGTTAAAAGGGACCAAGCATATTATTCAGTTTTTACTGAAAATTCCATTCACCATCTTGTTTTTTCGATCCAGAAGCACTTGAGCTTTTCAGCTCTTCGGCTCGGTGGCATGGACATCATAACCCTTCGGTTCGGTGGCACGAACACCGTAAATCTGGATTCACCATCTTCAAAACCATCAGCCATGATCAGCGAACCTCGCGATGAGTTTGTGCACTGCCGCTGAGATCTTCCTGCATAAGAAAATGATCAAAGCACACATGGTTAATCTGTTTATCCCCACACTCAGATTGAATCATGATTTCAAAGTAGTATATAAATATAGTTTAAATAGTCAGAAAAGTCCCCGTTTATTACTTTCTCATTCCATTCCAGAAACAAAAATTAAAATAACACAGAACTGATAGGTGGCATACTTTCACCCAATCACTGCAAGTCCGTTTATCCACAAAATTCTAACACTGACTAACGATTGGCAATCCACGTCCATTAATACTACTTAATGCTTCTGAGCAATGTAATGACTAGGTGTTGTATTCTAGTGTAGAGTTTAATCTTCAATTGTATTTTTCCCGCCATATTGGAAAAGTTTTCCCTTGCAAATGGCCGCCTTTATTCGATGTATTTCTTCAATCTTAATCAACTTACCTCTGTATCTCCATTGTCAATGGTTTCTTTACTCGTAGGTTTAACACTGGCTGTTGTTTTTGTCGTCGTCTGAAATCAAGTAAAGAAGTTGTATGAGCAAATGTGAATGTAGCAGGAACTAGTTCACTATTATTTTACATATAAATGTTACTATTTTAAGTATTTAATTCAATATTCAATAATATTCCTAACAAACGGAACGAATTATATTATGATCACTAGCACTCATATCGGAAAAAATTGACCAAATAAATCGAAACATATCCCATTGATTTAATCGAATCACATGTACAAAACAGTTATTTTCGCTAACTAAATACTACCTTTTCTTTCTTTGGTTTATTGGGCATGTCTGACTCGGTCTAAATCTCCAGGAAGGTGATATAAGGTTTTAGATGTACTTGTTCGCAGCTATACTAAACAAGAGCGCTCATTGGTTATTCCATGTCCATGGATTTTAAGATTTTTCGTGCAATCATGTGATAGAATGCCCAAAAATAAATTTTGAAAGGCTCAAAAATCGGCATTGATCTTAATTATATCGATTAGCAGCATGCATTATCGAGAATACAATACTTATCAGTGGAATAAAAATTGCAATTTATTGACTGTATGTATTTCTCGTGTCGATTTGGGTAACTGGTATAACATAATTATAATGTGCTTGGGAGCAAGGACTGTTATAGGCCTCATCTAAATAATGAGAAATGCCTGCAGTCAAGTCAACCGTACCTTCGTGGTCCCCCGTTTAAACTAACACGGCTCTGAAAAAAGCGAGTCCCGGCCCCTTAACTGGTAATGCCGGAAGGGGTAAAATACCAGGCTATGGCTGGGGTAAGCAGACAAACACCCTGGGGAGGTGTGATCCCCGATTAGGTGAAGCGGATGCTTCCCCCTGTGTGGACAAGTCCAGACCACCAAGATCACACCAGGAGCTCACTTGGTTTTAAAAAGCGGAGAAGGTAACTCCTAAAAACCTCTGATGCCTGGCACGTGTGGAAAGAGCCAGGGACATGGATGGGGAAGACTAAAACTTCCCCCACTGAAGACGGACATGTCAGCCAGAATGGCGTGGGCACCCAGAAATGGAAAAAAGACATCAACGCACAATACGGTTAGTGAGTATGCTCAGATATTTACTTAGATATGGTTGCTCCTGTGGATGCTGCCAGGCGGAGCAGCGCCGGATCCAAGCCTCGAAGGGATCCACCCAAGCTATGACAGTAGCTCTGCGCATCAAAGAACCAGGATTAACGAGTAATGCCACTGGTCAAAACAAGAACAACACCAAAAAGATCATTTTGGAATGCAAAGGCTTGCCAGAAAGAAACTTGAACTGAAAAAATTCCATGAACAACAGATCGACATCATATGCATACAGAAACACATCTAAATAAAAACTGCGCTTCTACATCAGAGGCTATAGACATACAGACTGGATAGAGACGGACACAGGGAGCATCATCACACTAGTCAAAAACAACATCGCAGCCTCAGAAACCTCCAGAAGTACAGGTAAAACCAACACCTAACAGTCAAAATACATGTCCTCCCAGAAATCATGTTACAAACTACTACTGCCCAAACAATAAGAAATTAGAACTAGAGAGCATACCCAGCTGAGAAGAACCAAATAATCCTAGGCGACTTAAGCCTCCCCAGCTGGGGATATTCTACTATGGACTCAAGAGGAGATGAAGTAGAGGAATGGATGATGGAAAACCTACTCATACTCATAAACAAACCTGACTTAGAGCCAACTTTCTACTCAAGAGTATGGAGAACACAAAGCACCCCCGATCTGGCAATAGCCACAGAAGACATCCAGAGATGTGCAGAAAGAGAGGTGATGAAACAACTAGGAGGAAGCGACCACAAACCAATCATTATTACTGTTGGAAAGCTCAAGTCACCAGAAAACAGGAAAAAATAGCCAGCTGGAACTACAAAAAGGCAAACTGGAACCTGTAGAAACCTAACTGAAGGTAAACTGACAGAACCCACACAACAAACAACATCCAGAAAAACTTTTACAACTCTCCCCGCATCATACTAAAAGCAGCACAAAAATCAACCCCCAGGGGAAAAGAAACCTACAAACCCCTTCGGACCAACGAACTACAACAATCCATAAAGCCACAGCACCGAAAAAAAATGGAACAAGACCCATCTGCCACAAATGTCAAAAACCAACAAACACCAAGCCTATCAGAAAAGAAAAACTCACATGATTAGAAAAAGTTGGCAGGAAAACAGCAACACTAAACATGGAAAAAGAACACAAAACTATGGCAGCTTGAAAACAAATGAAGAAAACACCACCAGCCATGCCTGCACAGTCATAGAAGATGGGGGGAAAAAACCTACACGGGCAAATAGCTGCAAACATCCTTGCGGATGGCTTTAAAAAAGCAACTACACATGTCCAAAATCAAAGTCAGAAAAAAAAAAGAACTAAAAAAAAATAAACAAACAACTTGCAGACAAACAAGACACAATGAACAAACCTTTTTCTCTCAAAGAACTGGACAGCGCAATAAAAAACTAAAAAAAAAAAAAGGCACCAGGACCAGATGGGGTGACAAACGAAATGATAATAAACCTAGGAACAGGTGGCAGACAACACCTCCTGGACCTGTTAAACCAATCTTGGATGCAAGGAGTATATCCAAAGGAATGGAAGGAGGCGGAAATAATCCCTATAGCAAAAAAAGGCAAGCCCAAGGAAAACAAAAAAAGCTACCGTCCCATAAGCCTCCTCAGCTGCCTTGGGAAAACAATGGAGCGACTCGTAAACAACAGGCTGCTTAACTTTCTAGAGGAAAAGAAAATACTAGATGACTGCCAATCAGGTTTCAGAAAACACAGAAGCACAGATGCCCAACCACCTATCTTGCCCAGAAATTGAAGATCCCTTTCCCGGGACAACACAAGCTGCTGGCCACCTTCTCAGACCTGACTAACGCCTTCGACAAAGTCTGGAAAAAAGGACTCCTGCTAAAACTAGCACAAAGCGGGATCAAAGGTCACATGTACACATGGATC
>JADZMA010000055.1:0-90732 GCA_020796225.1 Arion vulgaris | reverse complement strand
TGAAACAGCTAGAAAACAGACATGAAGCTTTCAACATAAAAGAGGAGTTGGATGAACTTTATATAAGAACAGAAAATATTATTGCAATGGTGTGGATAGGTTGGGAAGAAATACTACAGAAATAATTTTCCCACTTTAGGATTAGAAATATCATCTACATTAAAGCTGTTAGAGCAATATTGGTATGTATTCAGTTAACAGAGCAGGTAGTACCATCATATGACAAGAGACCTGAGACATCATGTTTACACTATGACCAGCACAAAACTGGAAAACTGCTACAAAAGAGTGGTATGTTCAGCGACTCTAGTTCTCAACAATAACAATATAAACAGCTGCCAGACATTCTTCTAACTAGTTTTTGTTCAGCGACTAGTTCTCAGCAATAACAATATAAACAGCTGCCAGACATTCTTCTAACTAGTTTTGTTCAGCGACTCAGTTCTCAGCAATAACAATATAAACAGCTGCCAGACATCTTCTAACTAGTTTTGTTCAGCTACTCTAGTTCTCAGCAATAATAATATAAACAGCTACAATATTAACAGCTGCCAGACATTCAAACTAGTTTTCACTTTTGATTACCCAAAATTTTTAGCAGTTGTCTGACTTGATTTCTGTGCGAAGGACTGCTTCCATTATTATCGGTGTCCCCTGCCATGTGTGCGCTTTAGAATTTTGAGGTATACATAACCGACTTTCTTATATTATGTTTTTTTGCTTGACCTTCTTTCAACTAATATTAGTCATTTTAGCTGTCCATTGTATTCCTACAAAACAACTTAAATGTCACAAACGGTTTTACAGAATGTTCTATAGAAGCTCTCATACATACCCGCAGACAAACACAAAATTCAGACAAACACTTTTTGTGAGAATTTATATGAATTTCAAACATTCTTGACAATGGGTAAAAATAAAGGTCTTACCCTAATGGATGTAATGGCAAAAGATATTTTTATCCTGCCATCAATGTTCGTGTTCATAACACGAAGAATGTGCTGAAACTTTTTGGTAGTAAAGAGACTGAAAACATAAGAGAAAAAAAAAATTATGCACATTTGAAGTTTAGTAAACTCATAGTAATCATAGCCATAACTTAATCACCATGTCCAGTTCAAATATAGAATAACAATCATAAATTTGACAGATGCTATCTTTGCACAGAACAAATTATGAGATGCCATCTATCTTTGTATCAAGTTAAAGAAACTCCTTATGGATGCATCTTGACTTTCTGTTGCTAACAACACTCAACAGTAATAAGTAATATGCATCCTTTATGGGTTGGCCAGTATTTTTTCTCACTGGAAATTTAATGACTTATCTTGGTTTATTGTTACACATCTTTTTGCATGTTTGTTATATAGGTAGGGTAGATTTTCGTCCTTGCTATTCTGTCACCATTTGTCTTATCAATCAATGATGTGCAATCTCAATGAAGGTTATAGCTCTCTAAACAAGTTCTTTGTATCCACTTTTTCTGACGTTTCCATTCCAGTTGTATATCTTCAACTTCCCTTTCATCTTTCTTCCAACGATTTGTATTCCAATGTGGGTTTCAACGGGTCATGTCCTATAGTGGCCAAAATATTATTTCTACCTCATTGGAAGTTATCTTTCACCCTAGCTGTTGAAGTACTTTATATTTGTTTTTCCACACCATACTCGCCCTATGGACATCCACATTAATCAATAACTTTCAATTAAAATGGATTTGAAAACTGTTCTTCCTCTCATCTTGTTCTGGCTCAGTAAATTATCTTGGCCGTCTCTAATGAATAAAAACTAGTAAAATTAATATGCAGAACTAACGTGATTGAAATACAAACGGTACATTTTGTCTTTCAATTTTCATTAAAGGGGAACAAGAGAAATGAAAAAGATCAAATATTTTGGCAACAACCATTGATTTAAACAAAATACATATACAGTAGAGTATAAAACATGTCAAGCAATACACTGATGTATGTAGAACATGATTATTCTTCACCATTATGAAATGATTAACACGATAGTTAAATGAATTTATTAGAAGCAACCCACCATTTTAATGCTTCACACTCGAAAAGGAAGTTGTAGATTTTTTAAAACAGGAAGTACGACAACTGTCTATCGATCCGTAAATAAAACTATATTGCTATTGACGCTACTCTTGGGGACAAAAATAAAACTTATCCGAGAAATGTATGAAACAAATAAAAAACAACATGAGTCTATAATTTTATATATATATATATGAAACAGATATTGGGATATATTTTTTTAAATTAATAACGGAACATATATATATTATCACTGATTTTTATCTGCACTCACTTTTACCGAGTTGCAGCTCAATGGGGTGGTGCAGCCAGTGTATATGTCTTGCTTTTCTCGAATGGCCTATTGAGTCTATATCTATTTTTCCCCAGGTGGATGATGGAATTGGTTGTCCACTCTTGCCGTTGCTTTGGGGTGGGGCAATTTGGCGTTCCATGGCCAGATGAGTCGTACTTGTTTTGTTATATCCGTGCTTATTTAGTGTGGTCTTGATATTGTCTGCCATCTTTTTCTTGGTCTTTCCTTGACTCTAGTACGGATCTCTTTTATGGATGCTGTTATTGGCTGTATTCCCTTCTATTAAATGTCCAAAGCACTGCATTTGTTGTTTTTCCCAAAGTGTTCGGTCATGAAGTTATGCCCACTCTGCTTCTGATGTCCTTGGTTCGTAGTCTATCTTTCCTGGTGCCCAGCGCCTCTTCAAGCATCTCATATCGCATTGGGAGCTTTCTGTGTGTGTTGCTGTCAGAGACCAAATTTAGCACGTTTAATCAGAGACCAAGTTTGACAATGATAGCAAAGGGTTGGTAGAAAAATACTTTTTATCATCCGTCTTTTTTCTTCAATCTTAATTTTTGGATGTTGTAGTGTTGCGCTTATTGAGTGATTGTTTTATTATTATTTAGTGGTTTTATGTCAGGGAAGTAATACATCAACAAATATCACTTTAAATGGAAAACCATCTAACACCAGTTAAAAATTGTGATATCTTAGGTCCATGATCAATGCCTACCTTTCTTTTCATAAAGAAATCGACGCTCGAATAGGTAGTGCGGCTACTACATTCGACAAACTATCAAAGAGATAGTTCATAGTTCATAGTACGGTTCCAACTTCACTGCAACGGGTCACCCCATAACTGCTCCGTTCCTGTGCCAATGAATATCACACGAAATGCTAAAACTGTGAAACGTTTCCGGGGAACTAATTCCAGAATGAAACAGCCGCGTACCGCCACAAAAAACAACCTGCACCGCATAAAATGCATATGGCCGTCGCCAATGTAGCAACACAAAACTGTTCATCACTTTAATTGCAATTTTGTCGGGGGACATCAATCACGGCAAAATCCAGCTTTCTGCACTTGCAATATAACTGCATACGGCAGATTGAGCTTGTACGTCATAACCGCTGTCCGCCATTTTCTGAATACGCACAACAAACGCACGGTTGACACAGCAAAAAGCATTCCATGTAACAGTCACAGCTCACAGTTTGCTCAAGCACTAACTCAGTAGCTCGGCAAACGAAACCGGAAAATACCCGACCAAACATGGCGAGCGTGGACAACACAAAACCAACACTGCAGACGAAGTTTCAAATACAGGTGGGCAAAAAAATGAGGACATCGCAAAAAGTAAATATATCTCTCTCTCTTTTGCCTTTTTCCCGGGTTGGGGCATAGGCCCTCAACCAACCCCATGCCAAGTCTTCCTATTCTAGCTATCTCCGCAGCCCCCTCCAGCTCTTCTTTATATTGTTGATCTCCCCTCCAAATCTCGTCTCCATGTTTTTCCCGGCCCCCTCTTCTTTCGCTGTCCCTGCGGGTTCCAGGCAAGGACCCTTTTTGTTATATTCCCCTCCGGTTTTCGCAAAGTGTGTCCTATCCAGCGCCAGCGTCTTTATTTAACCTGTTCGTTCACTGGAATCTGTCTTGTTCTCCCATAAGTTCCTCATTTGTGACCCTATCATACCATCTTATTCTCTATTCTGGCAGACACCAGTTGATGAATGTTTGCAATTTATGCGCTATTGTTTTAGTTGTTCTCATGTTTCTGACCCATACAGTAGAACTGCTTTAACATTAGAGTTAAATATCGAATTTTTGTTCTAGATTTGATTTCTTTGGACTTCCAAATGTTCCCAGTGCAATGAAAAGCTCCTCTTGCCTTCTGTATTC
Organism: Arion vulgaris; assembly: GCA_020796225.1. Taxonomy (NCBI): domain Eukaryota; kingdom Metazoa; phylum Mollusca; class Gastropoda; order Stylommatophora; family Arionidae; genus Arion; species Arion vulgaris. Next base: position 86,510 of record JADZMA010000055.1, on the reverse strand, counting down.
TTATTTTAACATCTCTATCTGTTCCACTCTATTTGTCTACGTTGCTGCCCAAATATGTGTATGATTCTACCTCTTGAAGTGGATTTCCAGGAGATCGAGTTGTCGTTTGCTTGTTAATTCTCAATATCTTTGTCTTTCCTTTATGAATGTTCAGCCCTAGTTGCTGGGACCTTTGATTCAATGTGTTGAGCTTATCCTGCATCTGATTTCGTGTATATGACAGAAGGGCTATATCATCAGCGAAGTCCAGATCATCTAGTTGCTCTGTCAGAGTCCATTGGATTCCATTTCTGGTGTTAGTTACTGTGGTCTTCATAATCCAGTCAATTGTCAGTAAGAACAACAAAGGTGATAGAAGACATCCCTGACGCACTCTTGTTTCTATTCCGAAAGTATCTGTTAGTTTACCTTCATGAAGAACTCTACATTTCATATATGTATATGTTGTTTTTATTAGGTTAATATTTCTGTGGGTTTCCCATAATGCCTCATTAATTTCCAAAGGGTTTCCCTATCAATACTGTCAAAAGCCTTCTCATAATCAACAAATCCGATATAAAGGGGGGATTTCCATTCAATACTTTGCTCTATTATTATACTTAATGTGGCTATCTGGTCAGCACAGGATCTATTTGGTCGGAAGCCTGCCTGTTCATCTCTTAGCTTTATATCGATGGCATCTCTCAGTCTCTCCAGGATGACTCTGCTTAGTTTTTTCCCCAGGTACTGACAACAGCATTATTCCCTATGTTTTCACACTTCTGAAGGTCCCCTTTCTTTGGTAGCTTCACCGGGTATCCTTCTCTCCAGTTTGCTGGTATTTCTTCGTCTCCCAGATTCTGCTAAATAATTTATACAGTATTTCTGTGGATGTGTTTATGTTGGCTTTAACTGCCTCTGCTGGAATACCATCTGGACCGGCCGCTTTTCCATCTTTTAAAAGTTTAATGGCTTTACTAATCTCCCCCTTGGATGGTTTCTCACAGTTGATGTCCAAGTCAATTTCTCCCGGGTTTGGGATATCGGGGGGTTTGTAGGTGCTGGTCTGTTCAGGAGTTCCTGAAGTATTCCATCCATCTTTCCATTTGGTCTCTAACATTAGTGATAGTTTCCCCACTACTATTTTGATCAACCCATTTGATGGTCTGTTTTTTCCTGCTAGCTTTCTAGTGATATTGTAAAGATCCCTAAGGTTTCTTTTCCTGCAGCCTCTGCTTCTCTTGCAGATCTTCTACGTATTGTCTTTTATCTAACTTTATTTGTTTCTTCACTTTCTGCTAGCTTCTGTTACTTTTCCTGGCTATGGCTTTGGCAGTTCTAGTTTTGCTATTATTTAAATCTGTTTTCCCTCTTTTCCTTTCTTCTATTTCCTTGAGAGTTTCTGGAGTTATCCATGTCTTATGATTCCGCTCCTTCTTTCCTAATACCTCTGTGCATGTTTCATTCCAAATATTTTTGGCTTGCTCCCAAACATTCTTCCCCTCCCCTCATCTTGTAATTGCCGCAAAACCTCATACTTATTAGAGACTGTGACCGTGAACTGTTCCTTTGTTTCTGAGGTATCCTACATTATATTGGTGTCTATGTTCATGGGATGTTATGTATCGCTTAAGCTTCAGTTTAATTTTACTTATCAGCAAATGGAGATCCGAATCTACATCTGCCCCCCTTAGGACCCTTACATCTTGTAGAGATGACCTGAATTTCTTGTTTATGCATATGTGGGCAATTTGATTTTCTGTTCTGTGATCTGGTGATACCCAGGTTGCTTTATGTATTCTTTTATGTGGAAAGACACTTCCACCTATGACGTATTGATTGCTGTACAGAAATTATGAATAGTTCTCAATTTTTTGTTCATTATTCTAGTCCGTGTTTCCCCATGATCTCCTCGTAGCCTATGTTGTCCGAACCTATTTTGGCATTGAGGTCACCCATCAGAATTTTTATGTTCCCATTTCTCTGATTACCTATAGTATTTTGAAGTTTTATGTAAAATTCCTCCTTTACTTTTTCCTCTTTATCATTGGTAGGTGCATAAAACTGGGTCACATTCAAGAATACTTTCTTTTTGGTGGTTCTGAATGTTGCTGGGATTATCCTAGGACTCACTGCTTCCCATTTTATTAGTGCAGTCTCCTTCTTTAGATAGCATTAAAGCCACTCCTTCACTATGGGGGCATTTTCTTCCATATGGCCTGAGAACAGCATTGTTTCTCCTGTGTTAGACGTTGTTTGCCTGCACCATTCCACCTAGTTTCACATAATCCCAAGATGCCAATCCCGTGAAATTTCATCTCATTTACAACCTGTGCTGTTTTCCCATTTGATACATACTTCTAACATTCCAGGTGCCAATTCTGGAGTTTTTCCTAGGTGAAAGGAAGATAATCTGGGGGTAGACTCCTTGCGGGTTTCTCTGCATCGCTTCATACCTCTTCTAGAAGAGCTTCCTTTCCTCTTGGTTGGCACAGTTTTTTTTTTATTTTTATGTGACTTGTTCATGGTTGGTTGGATTTTGTGGCAAAAATTTTCTACTGGATAGGTACCAGCCCTACGCCAAACCCCACCTTAGTCGCCTCTACGACATGCCTGAGGTCGCAGTGCTGCTACTTTTGCTCCCCCTTGCGAGCCCCGGCAGCACACGGGCGAAAAAATAATATAATTACATTAAATTGTTTTAACTGTATCAAATAATAGCTTAAATTGTTTACTCATTTACTTACCTATTGCTATATGATGTTTTTTTTCCAATTTCCGGGCACAATCTTTGATTTTTAATATGCCAATTGTTTACATCTGCAGTTTAAATTTGTTACCAAGAATGACAAAAATTACTGCGGAAGACCGTATTCGGATTAAACGAGTGCGTCATGCTTAGAAAAATTGAATTTGTAATTTGTAAAACTACAGTAGTTGTTCGTTTGTTTGATAAAGGCCTTGTTGGTCGAAACGTTGCTATATTTTGTCATTGTTTTTTGTAATTTGTAAAACTACAGTAGTTGTTCGTTTGCTTGATAAAGGCCTTGTTGGTCGAAACGTTGCTATATTTTGTCATTGTTTTTGTAATTTGTAAAACTACAGTAGTTGTTCGTTTGTTTGATAAAGGCCTTGGGTTTCGAAACGTTGCCATATTTGTCATTGTTTTTTTAATTTGTAAAAATACAGAGTTGTTCGTTTGTTTGATAAAGGCCTTTTTGGTCGAAACGTTGCTGTATTTTGTCACTGTTTTTGTAATTTGTAAAACTACAGTACTTTGTGATTACGTGTTTTGCCAATCAAATAGTTTTACTGTAGTCTCATCTGTTTTGAGAAAGATTGAACATGATTTCTGATTAGCTAAATACTTGGCAAACAAAATTACATGAAATAATATAATTAAATTAAATAACATTTCTAAATAACGGGGATTTACGCAATGTTCTCATTTTTTTTGGGCCCACCCCGTATATCGAGCCCGTGTAATTAGTTCTATACTATATGGCTCAGAAACATGGACAGTCTACTCAATGCACGAGGGGAGACTTAACATCTTTCACCTTTGATGTCTCCGCAAGATTATGAACATCAGGTGTTGCGACAAGATAACCAACTATAACGTACTGCAACGTGCAAACTTGCCTTTCATCATGGGGATGCTCGCAGTAGAAGACTTAGATCGTTAGGGAGTGAGAACAATGGGCAATAGCCGCATACCAGAACAAGTGTTCTGTGAACTTTCGTAAAGGGGAAGAGGCACTAAGGCAGACAACTTCTCAGATATAAGGATCGCACTGTGGTGCGGGGCTCGAAAGGGGCGCAAAGAATATTACCACTGCGACCTAGAAGGCATGTTCTAAAAGGCGACTGATGTAGGACCTAGGAAGCTACCCTCAGTAAATAAATAGCATCGCAGAAAATGGATGTGCTGGCCTACTTGTAGGCGCATAACTGGAACAACGTACAATCGCTATTAGGCTCAGATCACATACAAATCACACAAAGTGGTTAACAAGTGGTCGATATGAAGCGTTCGAAGAAGAAGATATAAGTATGTTTGCCCCTCCAGATTAGCTTACCTTATCGTGGTTGGAGGTCTGCCCCCAGATTAGCTTACCTTATCGTGGTTGGAGGGTTGCCCCTCCAGATTAGCTTACTTATCGTGGTTGGAGGGTTTGCCTCCAGATTAGCCTACCTTATCGGGGTTTGGGAGGGTTTGCGTGCCTTGGTGATCCTCCAGGCTATGTCGGCGGGGTCTAACTCCTGGCAGGTCTAACCAAGCCGAACAGACTGAAGGTGAAAGGCCAGACCAAAAGGGGGGGAGCAGGATGGGGCCTCATAAGGTGACAGCGCAGAACCCACCGGCGAGTGGAAATGGTCTGGCTGCAACCAACCCATCCCCCAACTATGGGTTAAATGGCAGCCCTCCTCTCTTTTGAGGAGGGCATCTTTTTTTCTGTCTTATCTCCTACTTCTTTACAATTTTTCTACCCCTCGAGTTAGACCACAGTCTTCTCTAGCAGTAAGAGTGCTGAAGTCGGAGGCAACCAGCCAAGAGGCGCACTATAGCAATCAGGTTGCCACGCATAAACGCATATGAATATGTCTATGTATTTAAAAATATGGTGTCTGCCCTGTGACGGACACTCAGGCAGGTGCAGTGCCGGGCCCTCTGCCTCGAAAGGGCCCAACCCCAGCTACTGGATGTCCTTCTCATTTGCCCTGTGGGGCCAGGAGGCATGGGAATAGAGCAACTGGCCAATTTCTTAAAATAATGCACTGGAATGCTGAGGGTGTTAACAGCAAAAAAGATGGCTACAGCAAAAAAGTAGAACTTGAAACCATCCTAAATGAAGAACAAGTACATGTATGCTGTTTGCAAGAGACCCACCTGAATGAAGATGTAGCCTTCAAAGTCAGAGGCTTCCAGTGCTCCCGATCAGACCGAAAAATAGAAGAAAGGGTGGAGTACTGACACTTGTGAGAAACAACATCACCACATGTCAGTTTGAGGTGTACATGGAGGGTGCAGAATATCAGATGCTGCATCTTAGGACGGCAAGTACAGAGTTTCACTTAATCAACTACTACTGTCCATGACCGCCCACTGGCACTGGTCACAACCAACAAAGGAAAGACTCATAGTGTGGGGACTTCAATAGTCACCACAGAGCTGGGGTATGACCACATGGACAGTAGGAGAGGAGCTTGAAAACTGGCAGGATGACAATAAACTAATCCTTGTTAATCAGCCCAAAGATCAGCCAACCTTCTACTCCAGATCATGGCACACCACCTCACACCAGACTTGGCATTCCACTCTCAGACCTGGAATGGAACATTACACGTGTTGTTGGGAAACAGCTAGAGGCAGCGACCATCGGCCAGTTTTTCCCACTGTTGAAAATCAACCCATCAGGGAGAACAGCACTCTATCTAGGTGGAATTACAAGAAGGCAGATTGACAATGTATAAGCATCGCACCAGTATACTGACACTAGGTCTATCTACTGACAAGGACATCAACAAGGTAGTTGATGAGTTCAGCCGAAGCATAAAACAGGCTGCCTGCGAAACAATTCCTAGAGGGCCTCGAAAGCACTACACACCTTACTGGAGCAGTGAATTGGAACTACTGCACAATAATGTAGAAATTTCACGAAAGCAGGCAGAGACCACTCCATGCCAAGAACACCACAACAAATATCAGCATGCCAAGGCTATATTTCAAAGGGTCAAGCTTCAGGCCAGGCGGAGGAGCTGAAGGAAAACAGAGTCCTTAAACTTTGAAAGAGATACCAGGAAGCTGTGGAAGCTGGTAAAACAACTTAATGATGAAGGTACAGGGAGAAATCTAAAGATTGCATTAAACAAAGATGGAAACATCCTCACAGGAAAACAGGCAGCTGATCATTTTGCAGACTCCTTTGCTAAAGACAGCAATATTGAAATTAGCACAACGAAACAGCGAGAAATTCGTGAGAAAAGCAAAAATGTAGAGCAAGATGAAACCATACCTGAAGTGATGAAGACCCCAATCACATTTAAAGAACTAGAACTAGCAATATCCAAATTAAAATTGAGAAAATCACAAGAAGCTGATGGAGTGTCCAATGAGATGATTAAGAACTTAGGAACTGCAGCAAAACAAAGTTACTGCAGATTTACAATAATTGTTGGATCTTGGGTCAAGTTCCACAGACCTGGAGAGAAGCAATCATGATACCGCTCTCGAAACCTGGAAAAGTAAGTTCTTCTGCCTCCAGCTACCGACCGATCAATCTTACAAGTTGTCTCTGCAAAACAATGGAACGTATAATCAATCTCCGACTGCAGTGGTATCTTGAAAGCGAAAACATTCTTGTGTCACAGCAGGCAGGTTTCAGGCAGTGCTACTCTACTGAAGACCAAACAACGTACCTTTCTCAGGAGATTGAGGACGCGTTCCAAGATAAGAAACTGGTACTAGCGACATGGATAGAACTAAGGAAAGCCTTTGACAAGGTTTAGAAAGAAGGACTGCTGAAGAAACTGAGAAATAGTAGAATAAAGGGTAGGATGTACAGATGGATAAAAGCATACTTACATAACAGAAAAGCCAGAGTGCATCTAGATGGACTCAAGAGTAAAAAAGTTATACTGCGTCATGGCGTCCCTCCAGGAGGAGTATTGTCCCCCACACTCTTCTTGATTTTCATCAACGACCTGGTTTCTGAGTTACCACAGGGAGTAAAAGTTGCAATGTACGCTGATGATCTGGTAATATGGTGCACAAATGAGTATGCAACAGTGGCCACCAAATTGATACAAAGAGCTGTAGATGCCTTAACCTCATGGGCCAACAGATGGTGTGTCAGCATCAACACAGATAAGTGCAGCACTACACTTTACCCCGCTCCCAAACAAAAGCTGGCACCATTAAAATAAATGGAGAACTGCTAAGAGAAGACAAGCAACCACCCATCTCGGAGTTACATTTGATGATAGACTGACGTGGAAGAAGCACATCAACAAAGCAGAAAGCAAAGACCAGGAGGAAGTTAGCCATCCTGAGAAAATTAAGTGGAACCACATGGGGCGCCAGTCAAAAATACTTTAAAATATTTATCAGCAGGGCATACGACCACACCTGGAATATGGTCAGCTGCATGGTGTCCAGCATCAAATACCACATTAGGAAAACTGGATAAAGGGGCAAACCAGGCGCTTGTGTCATCACAGGAGCAATGAAAACAACACCAATAGTGGAGATGGAAAGAGTGGGGGAATACAAGCACTGAGAGAACGCAGAGACACAAAAGTGATGACGAAGGCAGAAAAGTTTCTGAGTATGCCAAGCCATCCAATGGAAAACAGATTCAAAATCTGGCATTGGGGCGGCTGAAAAGAAGCAGCTTTATTCACCAGGCCAAAAGACTGAATAGGCAAACCTCAGACCTACCAAAAGTTGGCATTCCCTTAAGTCTGTGCCAGAGCAAACCCTTGGAGAGAGGAGACTGAACCAGAAGTATGTATCCAGACAGAAGTGAAAGGAATATTCGACAAGGATGAGCAGTACAGCATACAACGCAAGACAGTCACTCTCAGTTTACTTGATGAAGAATACCCACATGACCTCTGGGTCCGGGTATACACGGATGGGTCAGCAGAAAATGCAGTGAAGAATGGAGCAGCAGGAGTGTACATAGAATAACCAAACAACTCTAGAGATGCGGTTAAAGTACAAACGGGGAAATTCTGTCACAACTATGATGCAGAAATTCAAGAAATCAAGGTGGCAACTGAGAAACTGTTGAATACCAGACCCGATCCTCAACCTGTTGTATTTTGACTGATGCAAAATCAGCACTCCAAGCACTTCAGTCCAGAAAATTGCCAGGTCTACAGCCCCTACTGTCTAAATTGTCCAAGCATCGGGAGGGTCGTCTTGCAGTGATACCTTCTCACTGTGGAATACCAGGAATGAAACAGCAGACCGATTGGTCAAGGAAGGTGCTGCAGGAGAGCAGCCGGATGTACCAGTTACCTACCACCAAAAGAAAAGGATGATTAAATCAATGAGAAAGCCACAAATACCAACACAAGACGATTACTATAATATGAGCAGATTGGAACAAGTTGTGATTCTGCGCCTTAGAACAGGACACAATCGGCTCCGCAGCCACATGTATACAAAATTCAAGATTGGCAATTCAGCCATGTGTACATGTGGACAAGCAAACCAGACTGCAGAGCACATACTTCAAGACTGCCCCAAATATGATACACTGAGGCAAACTCACTGGCCTAACGAAACAACACTGACATAAAACTACACTTTAAAACGGACCTGCACACAAAGAACCTTATCCAAAGAATAAGAATCAGAACACGTCTAGGTTCTTCAGGAATATAACGCGAAGAGAAGGCTTAGAACATTTAGTGACTACAGAGAAAATTCAGGGAAGGAGAGATCGTGACAGACAGAGAGAGAAGATGTTGCATGGTCTGACATCATGGTTCGACAAAAAATCGACTTCAGAACTGATTAATTTCTTCCTCGACATGCTTTGTAGATCGCAGTGTTACTATTTTTTGCTCGCCCAAGTGGTTACCGGACCCCAATTTTGGGTGTAAGGAATAGAACCACTGTTACCTGCCACACATGTCGTAAGAGGCGCCTAAGAAGGTTTGACTGAAATCGGATGCATGTGTCCTAAACGTGTAGAAGTCTATGAGTTTAGGGCCTACCAAACCAATGTACAAAGTATACACGTTCTGGCAAAGATCAAACATATCATCACAAAGAGTGATTAAAATTAGTCGTAAAGAACGAACGCAAAGAAGAAGAAAAGGAAGACTATTCTTTGCTACCATTGCGGCCCCAGCAACACACGAGCGACTGATTAACTGCACCAAGGAGAGAGAGAGAGTTGTGGAGAGACATGATCGCCTGCACTGCCAGGCATGACACTTAATTGATTGTAATTGAAGCAGTATCTTGTTCTAACCTTCCATCTTATGCTGGTATTTGTAACTCTGTTTCTTACTGTGTTGTTGCTATCTAGACTTACCAATGTATCTAATTTATTCTACGTTCGCTCTATCTATATCTTGTTAAATCGCCCGAGTGGTTACCGGTAAATTTGGGGTGTAAAGAATAGAATGACTGTTACCTGCCACGCATGTCGTAAGAGTCGACTAAGGAGGTTTGACTGAAATCGGATGCATGTGTCCACTAGGGAATGCTAACCTGAAACAAATGCTTGCAGAAAATGGATGCACCAGGCCGTAAGGCGCATAACATGGTGCAACGACCCTCACAATGAGGAATGGGATAACGGATTCTACGGTCGCCAATCTTACTCGGAGATTTAGCCACGCAGTAAGAATGTCAGACCTACCATCACGAGGGTGGCCAAAACTTGCTGTGGGAGGATGTCGGCACAAACAGGGAAGCAAAAATCATAGAAATTATATCTTACAGAACTGCCCCAGTATGCAGACTTGAGAAGAAAGAGGTTCTCAATCTAGTGAGAACGTAGAAGACAAACTGTATGGCGTGGCTGATAATCTGAAGCAGACGACTGCCTTTGTTAAGAGAATCCGAAATCTCAATCTAGTGAGAACGCAGAAGACAAACTATATGGCGTGGCTGATAATCTGAAGCAGACGACTGCCTTTGTTTAGAGAATCCGAAATCTCAATCTAGTGAGAACGCAGAAGACAAACTGTATGGCGTGGCTGATAATCTGAAGCAGACGACTGCCTTTGTTTAGAGAATCCGAAATCTCAATCTAGTGAGAACGTAGAAGACAAACTGTATGGCGTGGCTGATAATCTGAAGCAGACGACTGCCTTTGTTTAGAGAATCCGAAATCTCAATCTAGTGAGAACGTAGAAGACAAACTGTATGGCGTGGCTGATAATCTGAAGCAGACGACTGCCTTTGTTTAGAGAATCCGAAATCTCAATCTAGTGAGAACGTAGAAGACAAACCTGATGGCGTGGCTGATAATCTGAAGCAGACGACTGCCTTTGTTTAGAGAATCCGAAATCTCAATCTAGTGAGAACGTAGAAGACAAACTGTATGTCGTGGCTGATAATCTGAAGCAGACGACTGCCTTTGTTTAGAGAATCCGAAATCTCAATCTAGTGAGAACGTAGAAGACAAACTGTATGGCGTGGCTGATAATCTGAAGCAGACGACTGCCTTTGTTTAGAGAATCCGAAATCTCAATCTAGTGAGAACGTAGAAGACAAACTGTATGGCGTGGCTGATAATCTGAAGCAGACGACTGCCTTTGTTTAGAGAATCTGAAATCTCAATCTAGTGAGAACGTAGAAGACAAACTGTATGGCGTGGCTGATAATCTGAAGCAGACGACTGCCTTTGTTTAGAGAATCCGAAATCTCAATCTAGTGAGAACGCAGAAGACAAACTGTATGGCGTGGTTGATAATCTGAAGCAGACGACTGCCTTTGTTTAGAGAATCTGAAATCTCAATCTAGTGAGAACGCAGAAGACAAACTGTATGTCGTGGCTGATAATCTGAAGCAGACGACTGCCTTTGTTTAGAGAATCCGAAATCTCAATCTAGTGAGAACGCAGAAGACAAACGGTATGGCGTGGCTGATAATCTGAAGCAGACGACTGCCTTTGTTTAGAGAATCCGAAATCTCAATCTAGTGAGAACGCAGAAGACAAACTGTATGGCGTGGCTGATAATCTGAAGCAGACGACTGCCTTTGTTTAGAGAATCCGAAATCTCAATCTAGTGAGAACGTAGAAGACAAACTGTATGGCGTGGCTGATAATCTGAAGCAGACGACTGCCTTTGTTTAGAGAATCCGAAATCTCAATCTAGTGAGAACGCAGAAGACAAACTGTATGGCGTGGCTGATAATCTGAAGCAGACGACTGCCTTTGTTTAGAGAATCCGAAATCTCAATCTAGTGAGAACGTAGAAGACAAACTGTATGTCGTGGCTGATAATCTGAAGCAGACGACTGCCTTTGTTTAGAGAATCTGAAATCTCAATCTAGTGAGAACGCAGAAGACAAACTGTATTAAGAGAATCTGAAATCTCAATCTAGTGAGAACGCAGAAGACAAACTGATTAAGAGAATCTGAAATCTCAATCTAGTGAGAACGCAGAAGACAAACTGTATTAAGAGAATCGGAAATCTCAATCTAGTGAGAACGTAGAAGACAAACTGTATGTCGTGGCTGATAATCTGAAGCAGACGACTGCCTTTGTTTAGAGAATCCGAAATCTCAATCTAGTGAGAACGTAGAAGACAAACTGTATGGCGTGGCTGATAATCTGAAGCAGACGACTGCCTTTGTTTAGAGAATCCGAAATCTCAATCTAGTGAGAACGCAGAAGACAAACTGTATTAAGAGAATCTGAAATCTCAATCTAGTGAGAACGTAGAAGACAAACTGTATTAAGAGAATCCGAAATCTCAATCTAGTGAGAACGTAGAAGAAGAAGAAGAATATCTTGTTAAATTACTCAGTGAGATTTTTGTGTGATCAGGGCCGGGTTGTGCTATAATATAATACAGAGATGGCTGCATCAGGCGGCACTGTAAGGGGCAGCATAAGCAGCAAAATTAAAATCACAAGTGAAGGTTATTTTAAAAGAAAACATTTAAGGGCAGCATTTCAAGCCATTTAGAAAGCAAGTTGAATGCATTTGAAAATAGATGTCTGCGAAAAATAATGAATATAAAATGGAATGAATTCAGGAGAAGTGATGAATCAGAGACATGTCTGGTCAACCACTAGTGACAACTGTTATAAGAAAGAGAAGATGGAGATATTTTGGACACACCTTGAGGAGAAATGATCAACGAATATCAAAGCAGGCATTGAAGTGGGATGCAAAGGGTTAAAGACAGAGAGGTCGACCTAAGGAAACCCTGAAGCGAACTTTGCTGAGAGAGGCAGGAATATCGGTCTCAGTTCCATGGAGGAGATTGAGCGAGTTGCTCAGGATAGAGCGGTATGGAGAAATTACTTTCAGGCCCTATGTAACGTATAACGGTACGAGAGGAATTATTATTATTATTTCGAATTCTTGCATCATACTGAGAAAATATACCGCACGTTCCTGTCACAGTGTGATGTACACATTAAAGCGAGAGTCTTCTTTTTCTTCGAAGACTCCATATCGACTACTTGTTTAACCACTCTATGTGAGTTGTATATGATCTGAGCCTAAGAACGATTGTACGTTGTGCTAGTTATGCGCCTACAAGTAGGCCAGCACATCCAAGTTCTACGACGCTTTTTATTTACTAGGGTAGCTTCCCTAAGCCCCTACCTCAGTCGCTTTCTACGACATGCCTTGTAGGCCGCAGTGATACTATTCTTTGTTCTCCTTAAGAGGCCCGGCACCATACAGGTGATATATAATATGAACATCATAAGTGCAGGTAAATGTAATTACTTGGGCTCAAACTTAAATAGTTTCAACATAATAAAGGAAAGAAGACCGAGAATACTAAACAGAAAATAAGTTTATACTTTGCCCTACAACATTTGCACACAATTCAAAATGTATGTTCTGTAACTACAAGATCACCATATACAAAATTTTAACATAGTCACTTGATCTGTATGTTGCCGGTCTGTTGCCGAGGCTCTCAGGGGGCGCAAATAATACTAACACTGTGACCCACAAGGCATGTCATAAGAGACGGCTTCTTCTTCTTCGAGTGGCTACCGAGACCCAAATTGGGGTTTAAAGAATAGAACCATTGTTACCTTCCAAGAGATTGGGCGTGGGGCTAGCTACCGCCCAGCGTAAAAAACACTAGATGGCTACAGAATGGAGAGCGAACTGAGTAAACGCTGGCTGAAACCGGGCACATCGCCGGAGGATAAGCACCAGAGCTCCAAATGGTGCTGAGTGACGTAAAACACACCAATGCTAAGGCTGCATAAATCAGATTTCAACATGAATAGAATTTATGTAGAGATCTGGTACATCGGTGTGGGCGGTGATAGAGAGCAAGAGAGAGAAGAGAGAGAGGAGATATAAAATACGACTTTTTCTTCTTTGCGATCGCTATTTTGATGATTATACCCGACCGAGTGGTGCTGGGACCCGCAGGTGAAGCAAATAATAGCATTACTGAGACCTACAAGGCATGTCGTAGGAGGCGACTGATGTAGGGGTCTAGGGAAGCTACCCTAGTAAATAAAAGCATTGCAGAAATCGGATGTGCTGGCCTACTTGTAGGCGCGTAACGGCACAACGTACAATCGCTCTTAGGCTCAGATCACATACAAATCACACAGAGTGGTTGATTAGTGGCCGATATGGAGCGTTCGAAGAAGAAGAAGAAGAACGTGTATGTTCTATAACTCCAAGATCACAATATACAAAACTGTAACAAGGTCACTTGATCTGTATATTTTGCCCGTGTGTTGCCAGGGTCTCTCAATGGGAACAGAGAATACTAACACTGCCACCGACAAGTCATGTTGTAAGAGATGACTTCTTCTTCTTTGCGATCGCTATTTTTGATGATTATACCGTCAGATGAGGCGTTCTAATGATGAAGTCGGCTGTTATCTGGAGCTCATCTCTGGTGCCATGTAGTTTTGAATGTAGTGTTGTGGGGAAAGCATTCCTTTCTAGGAAGGACATATAGGGACAGTCTTGCAGGACATGTTCTGTGGTTTGATCAGCGATACGCCCGAGTGGTTACCGGGGCCCAAATTTGGGGTGTAAAGAATAGAACCACTGTTACTTGCCACGCGTGTCGTAAGAGGCGACTAAGGAGGTTTGGCTGAAATCGATGCATGTGTCCTAAACGTGTAGAAGTCTATGCGTTTAGGGGCCTACAAACCAATGTGCAACGTATACAAGTTCTTGGCAAAGATCAAACATATCACAAAGAGTGATTACAATTGGTCGTAAAGAACGAACGCAAAGAAGAAGAAGAAGATCAGCGATGCCACAGGGACACAGAGGGATGGGGACAATCGTAGCCTGTGTAGGTGTTTGTTCAGTCTGTTATGTCCTATCCTGAGTCGGAAAATGATAGTCTGTCCTTGTCTGTCGAGTGTGTGGTAGTCATCGTTGGATGGTTTAGGATCTTTTCTACTGTCTACGATAGCTCTTTTTTCCCAATTTATGTGATTTATTTATCTATTTGTTCACATTCTGCTTTCTTTTTGACATTTGTCTGCCTTCTTGTTACCTGGCACTCCATAGTGTAATGATATCCACTGGAGTGTAACTCTCTTGTTGGCAGAAATCTTGCTGTGCTGCTTTCTCAGGGTTGGGAGTTTACTCTGTAGGCTTGCAAAATGGATTTTGCGTCTGTGAAAAACCTTTGTTGACAGTCAGAGTTGGTGTTGTTGATCATGTTTTGGTCCTGTAGTAGTGCTTGAGACTCTGCTGTGTAGTTTGAATAAAATTTACCAGTTGAAATGTAAAGAGACGACTGAGGTAGGGCTTAGGGAAACTACCCTAGTAAATAAAAAAGCGTTATGAAAATCGGATGTCTGACCTACTTGTAGACGCATAACAGGCACAACGTAGAATCCCTCTTAGGTACAGATCACATACAAATCACAAAGAGTAGTTAACAAGTGATCGATATGGAGCGGTTAACAGCAATAGAAAATGACTCTTAGCTGAAAGCTAGTGTGAATTTTGAAAGAACATGAGACCATATACATGATACTTGCTGCCTAGTCAAGTAGTAACATGTTTCTTGTCGAAACGTCGCTATCATCACAGACCGCATGAACAAATATCGTACTCTAGCCATATACATGATACTTGCTGCCTAGTCAAGTAGTAGTAACATGTTTCTTGTCGAAACGTCGCTATCATCACAGACCACATGAACAAATATCGTACTCTAGTAAGTTCTCCCGCCTCCTCCAACGTCATGTTCAAGGTCTCTTTAATGTCCTGCTGCCCCCTTCGTCTTGGACGTCCCTTGCCTCGTACTCCAGGAACCATGCCTTCCATTACCGTTCTCTCCAAACCACTGTGGGGTTTAACGTTAAAAAAAATAGTTCATCTTCCAGGAGCATAATGTTATTTATGAGCCAATGCTCCTCGACATGCAGGTGTTGTAGGATGTCTTTGTTTTTTCTCTTTTCTATCCAGCATGTTCTAAGAACTTTTCTTTTACACCTTCTTTCAAAAGCTTCAATTTTGTTTTTTAATGTCTGTGTTATGTTCCTGATTCACATCCATTTGTTGCCACAGGAGTAGGTATGTTCTCAGAAGCTGTCTAGTAGCTAGAAGAAAATGTCGACAACAACATTGTGACCTTGTCATGACTTTCAGCGACTTGACTGTGGCACTCGACAAGGTCAGTAGAGACAGTCACTGTAGGATCATGGGAAAATATGATGGCTTAAATAAATGTGCAACAATATTACGGCAACTACATGCTAGTATGCAGGTCAAAGTTTGAGAGAATTGCAAGTTGTCAGAAATATTTCAACACAGGGCCCTGTACTTGCATGGACTCTGTTCCGTATCATGTTCTCTGCCACGTAGACTATGGACTCATTAAACGTGTCTACTCAAAGGCTGACACGCACCTAATAATCTTTTCATTCTACTGGGTGAATGTAGTTGTTTTCCTCCCTTACGGTGGACGTACACGACACGCACCTATAAAAAATGTCTACTGGGTGAATGTAGTTGTTTTCTTCCCTTACGGTGGACGTACACGACACGCACCTATAAAAAATGTCTACTGGGTGAATGTAGTTGTTTTCCTCCCTTACGGTGGACGTACACGACACGCACCTATAAAAAATGTCTACTGGGTGAATGTAGTTGTTTTCCTCCCTTACGGTGGACGTACACGACACGCACCTATAAAAAATGTCTACTGGGTGAATGTAGTTGTTTTCCTCCCTTACGGTGGACGTACACGACACGCACCTATAAAAAATGTCTACTGGGTGAATGTAGTTGTTTTCCCTCCTTACGGTGGACGTACACGACACGCACCTATAAAAATGTCTACTGGGTGAATGTAGTTGTTTTCCTCCCTTACGGTGGACGTACACGACACGCACCTATAAAAAATGTCTACTGGGTGAATGTAGTTGTTTTCCTCCCTTACGGTGGACGTACACGACACGCACCTATAAAAAATGTCTACTGGGTGAATGTAGTTGTTTTCCTCCCTTACGGTGGACGTACACGACACGCACCTATAAAAAATGTCTACTGGGTGAATGTAGTTGTTTTCTTCCCTTACGGTGGGCGTACACGACACGCACCTATAAAAAATGTCTACTGGGTGAATGTAGTTGTTTTCTTCCCTTACGGTGGACGTACACGACACGCACCTATAAAAAATGTCTACTGGGTGAATGTAGTTGTTTTCTTCCCTTACGGTGGACGTACACGACACGCACCTATAAAAAATGTCTACTGGGTGAATGTAGTTGTTTTCCTCCCTTACGGTGGACGTACGCCAACAGCTACCACTTTCTTACTTCTTCTTTCTTCTTCTTTACTTCAATCTGGTTGTTGCCTCACAGCATCAGGATAAGAAGAGATTTCTAGAACGGGCTCTTGTGTGCACTTCGTAAACAGTGTTTTTCATCGCCTATGTTGTCTCTGAGGTCCACCTATTGCGTGGACGGCCTTTTGTTTGGTATCCACCTTGTCGGAGTAACAATGCGCTCTGACGCGCACTGTCTATTGGTAATATGTTTATGTGTACGGATCAGTTAATTTGTTGTTTCTTGATGAAGTTCAGTACTGATGTTGTATCCATTCTTGTTCCTAGATAGATAGATGGATAGATAAGATTAGATAGATAGATAGATATATTGTCAATACAGACAGGCAAACAGACAGATAGACAGACAGATAGACATATAGATAGATAGATAGATAGATAGATAGATAGATAGATAGATAGATAGATAGATAGATAGATAGATAGATAGATAGATAGATAGATAGATAGATAGATAGATAGATAGATAGATAGATAGATAGATAGATAGATAGATAGATAGATAGATAGATAGATAGATAGATAGATAGATAGATAGATAGATAGATAGATAGATAGATAGATAGATAGATAGATAGATAGATGATAGATAGATAGATAATTGTCAATACAGACAGACAGATAGACAGATAGATATATAAATAGATAGATAGATAAATAGATAGATAGATATATAAATAGATAGATATATTGTCAATACAGACAGGCAAACAGATAGATTGACAACCACGTTAACAGAGAATATCAAGTAACACATGTCAAGTTTGAAGTTAATCTTTAATTTGTTATAAAATATTATCAATTTTATGAAACATAATCAATCAATCTTTAGAAAAAAGATTGACATATGATTGCGTAGGCCATATATAAATTGACAGCTACTCCTGCAAAGAAGGACACGGCTCTAGATGGTTGTGGGACGGCAAACACGTACACCAAAGTGTGGATGAAGCGGCTTAAGGTGAAGACCCTGAAGAGAACTTTGGCAACCAATTCGGTGGGGTTAGTTGCTACATACAGGAGTCCCAGAAGTACAAAAGGAATAACGTTCTCCAAGTCATTGAGATGGCATCTGCAAAATAATGGTTTAGATATGTTATTGGCTTTTGGTCAACATAATGATAATGGTGGTAAAGTTCTGCTCGGGACTAAATATTGGATGAATGTAATCTTCTTCTTCTTTACGTTCGTTCTTTACGACCAATTGTAATCACTCTTTGCGATATATGTTTGATCTTTACCATCGCCCGAGTGGTTACCGGGGCGCAAATTTGGGGTGTAAAAATAGAACCACTGTTACCTGCCATGCATGTCGTAAGAGGCCACTAAGGAGGTTTGGCTGAAATCTGATGCACGTGTCCTAAACGTGTAGAAGTCTATGCGTTTAGGGCCTACCAAACCAATGTGCAACGTATAAACGTTCTTGGTAAAGATCTTCTTCTTCTTTGCGTTCGTTCTTTTCGGCCAATTTTAATCACTCTTTGTAATATGTTTGATCTTTGCCAAGAACATGTATACGTTGCACATTGGTTTGGTAGGCCCTCTCTTCTTCTTCTTTGCGTTCGTTCTTACGGCCAATTTTAATCACTCTTTGTAATATGTTTGATCTTTGCCAATAACGTGTATACGTTGCACATTGGTTTGTTAGGCCCTAAACGCATAGACTTCTACACGTTTAGGACACGTGCATCAGATTTCATCCAAACCTCAGTAGTCGCCTCTTACGACATGCATGGCAGGTAACAGTGGTTCTATTCTTTACACCCCAAATGTGGGCCCCGGTAACCACTCGGGCAGATGAATGTAATATAAGTTGGGAAAATGGTGAGGATTATGGCGATGACAACTGCGATGACGACGGTGCAAACGATAAGATGATGATGGATGTCATGATTAAGATGCCGACACTCATGATAATAATGATTACAATGATGATTACGTCGATGTTAATGATGATTATGTCGATGTTAATGATGATTATGTCGATGTTAATGATGATTATGTCGATGTTAATGATGACTATGTCGATGTTGATGATGATTATGTCGATGTTAATGATGACTATGTCGATGTTAATGATGATTATGTCGATGTTAATGATGATTATGTCGATGTTAGTGATGATTATATCGATGTTAATGAGGAAGATGATTATAACGATGTTAAGATGTGGATGATAATTATGACGATATTAATGATGATGATACTGCTAAACAACAGATGACCAACATCATTTTCATGCCTACTCTGTGTTACATACTAGAGCAAAACATGGATAATGAGCAAAGTACAGTCACTAAAAATAACTACATGTGAAATGCGATGCCTACGGAAAGTTACCAACAAAACCAGAAAAGACAGCCACTAACATCAGCATAAGAAAGTTGACACAGAACCTTGCTGGAATTACATTGAGAAACATACAATGAAGTGGTTCGGCTACTTAATAAGAATGTATCCTTTTTTTTCTTCTTCTTCGAACGCTCCATATCAAACACTTGTTAACCACTCTTTGTGATTTGTATATGATCTGAGTCTAAAAGCGATTGTACGTTGTTCCAGTTATGCACATACAAGTGGGCCAGCACATCAAATTTCTGCGATGCGATTTATTTACTAGGTAGCTTCCTAGGTAGAATGCATCCAAACTCCAGTGTATACAGTCTTCTGTAACCGAATATCAGGAAAGAAGGCGAGAAGAAGATCACAAAAAATATGGTTAGATGTCATAGCAGAATACTGTCAAAAAGCAAAAATAACTATCATCCAAGCCACGAGAACAGCACAAGACAAAATCATAAAACCACGACACTGCGCAACAACCCGGTAGCAGTGTGATGACAAAAGAAGAAAAAGAAATGATTATGATTATAATAACGCCCATGTGTTGCCGGGGTCCGCAAGGGAAGCAAAGAATAGTACCACTGCAACCTATAAGGCATGTCGTAAGAGGCGACTGATGTAGGCCCTAGGGAAACTACCCTAGTAAATAAAAGCATCGCAGAAATCGGATGTGCTGACCTACTTGTAGGTGCATATCTGGCACAGCGTACAATCGCGCATAAGCTCAGATCACATAGAAATCACACAGAGTAGTTAACAAGTGGTCGATATGGAGAGTTTGAAGAAAAGGAAAGAAAGAATGATTATAATAATAGTGTTAAAGTGTGTTACTACCTTCTTATTCTCTCAACATCCGGGTGGTTTGCAACTACCTGAAGTTTCTTGCCAAACTGTGCTGCGTCTTCTTGGTTGATAAACACCTGACAAGCACAACTAGTGTTATACACACGTACACATATAATAATGCATCTCCTACCGTTATACATTACATAGGGTCTCAAAGTAATTTTACATACCCGCTCTGTCCTGGGAAACTTGTTCAATATCGTCCACGGAATTGAGTCCGATATTTCTTACCTCTCAAGCAAAGTTGTTTCAGGGTTTCCTTAGAGGAGCCTCTTTTTACTTGAACACTTTGCCTCCCCCTTCAATGCCTGTTTTGTTATTCTTTAATCGTTTCTTCTCAAAGTGTGTCAAACATATCTCCATCTTCTCCTTCTTATAACAGTTTTCATCTCTTCTGATTTCATCTCTTCTCCTGAATTCGTCCCATTTTATATTTATTATTTTTCCCTGACATCTATTTTCAAATGCATTCAACTTATTTTCTATATTTCTAGTAATTTTCAACTCCTTTTGCATATTGATACATCAATTCAACAATACAACAATTGATTCAACAATTCAACATTTGAATTGAAAATTCGTAATTTAGTTCTAATACTATATAACTTGCAGTTCCATATTTTATTTAGACTTTTAAAAGCTGATGTTACTTTGACAATTCTTAACATACTTTCTTTTTAAATATTTCCAGTGCAATCAAAGTTGCTCTTCGGCTCGGTGCCATGGACATCGTAACCCTTCGGTTCGCTGCCACGAACACCGTAAATCTGGGAAACCTGTGGCTTTTATGCCAGCCCGCAGAATTTAACCCGCGCTCACAGAGGGCTTGTCACCCGCAGTCCATTGCACTACGAACACGCTGGTCACGCGTAGTTTATACTCCTACCTTTTCCGGGATGCCTCCTTCCATAATGGTCTTCTCCAACCCTTCGTGTCTCTTGATATGTTCAAAATACCTCAGTTTTCTCATTCTATTTTGAAGCATTAATAACAAGTTTGATTTGATTTTGAGCTCCTTCTGTTTTAATATATTTGTTCTATTCTCTGTCCATGGTAAATGTGTGACTCTCTGCAACACTT
The DNA here is from genome assembly GCA_020796225.1 of Arion vulgaris. Taxonomy (NCBI): domain Eukaryota; kingdom Metazoa; phylum Mollusca; class Gastropoda; order Stylommatophora; family Arionidae; genus Arion; species Arion vulgaris. Next base: position 65,755 of record JADZMA010000055.1, on the reverse strand, counting down.
ATATTCTTAACACATTTATGAGTTTCTACTGCCTTGTTAATTGTATTTTACTCACTTCTCTACGTTTCCTTTGGAAATATACATTCTTGTCGTATTGTGATTTTTGTTTTTCTATCAGTTCCATTCCATACTGGTTTTAGTTAAGTTTTTGTAAGGTCATGTTTCTTATTCTTTGAATGACTATAACGATGGATATGTGCATCTTAGGGAGAAGTCCAACTGGGGTTTCTTGACTAGCGCGCATGGTATGGTTGTTACAGTGCGAAGTGAAACATACAGAACAACTACTTCCAGTATGAGGATGGGGGTTCAAGCCGTTACTACTGCCATCCATTGGCTCTCTGGGACTTCGTTTAGTGGGGCCGTTGTTGTGTCTGACTTAGATCATTCGAAAGGTCAAAAATGACAGGTCGTGGTATGAGTGGGTGTCGACTATAGAGGTTTCTAACCTCCAGAGGCTTACTATTGTCATGGCATGCGGGTGTTTGCGGTAATGAGAGAGCGGACAGGATTGCACCAACAGCATCGATTGTTGGGGAGTTGAAGATAGATAAGAGGGATGTTCTTCGGTTTCTTCACGACCACCTGTTATATAAAGACACTAAAAAAGATGCTGAATCGATACAGCTATTTACGGAGTTTGATGAAGTTACCCGTGGTACAAGAAGAACTGGATGCCTGACGGACAGAGTGAGGAGTGTTTTTAGTTTCAGTTTGGAGTATCTTCATTTGACTTCGGACATGTCTATTGGTGCTCCGATCTCCTTCGCAATATCTCAAACAGCGTCCAGCTACTAACTGTACCAGTTCGATGTTGATTGATGAGCCTATTTCTATACCTGTTGGCAGTTCTTTTTGGCCACTTCAATCTTCAATACAAGCTATTGCAATCTAGCAGTAGACGTGGATTGGGTTAAATGAAAATCCTGTTTGCGATAAGTGTAATTCTGCAAATTGTTGACCCCTGTAGTGATTTAGTCCATTGCCTGCGCACCGAACCAGCATCCACCTTTCGGATCATACTCAATGAATCACTCAGAATGAACGCATGTTTAGTTTTGTGACTCCAGCCAGAGTAGTGCCCTAGTCACCACCAGTACCTCCATTGTCATGCTACTTGTTGTTATACTAAATGCACCACTGGCTACCTTTATCATTTTGACGTATGAGCTTGCAGAGAAGGTCTATGCGGACTTTTCGTGGCGATCCATCCGTGTAAATCACGTTACCTTCACTGCACTGGATTCCTTTCTATGCAACCATTGTCGAATTTAATGATTGTGTTTAACCAGCGAGCCACAGGAACCATCAGCATACATACCTTTCGATTTCTGTTTGGGGGAGGCTAACCATATACGGTTCTGCTCAGAGTGCAATGACGCCGGTTCAGTAATTCCTCTAAAAGAATAACCAACTAATTACTATAATTAGAGCACATATGTATTTAAAAATTACCTTTTTAGTTAGTCTGTGATATGCTGTGAGACCACTCAGTGCCATTGTCTTTACTAAAACTAACGCTGCATATCCAATAAAGGCGCGGAAAACCGGGTTTCAGAACGTATGCTGCAACCATATTTTCTTGCCTCACAACACGTTACAGCGCTGCTAAAGTTAGTTTACACAAAAGTATTTTCTTTGTGGTCGAAGGTAAATATATATACATAGTAAATATATAGAAATTTAGTATGTACTGTACTTTGACCTATCATGAAACGTTACAGTTTTTGACATCTTGAGTCGGCAGAATTTTAAGGTATCCCCGAAGCTTGAAGTGGTTCTTAAAATGTGGTAGTTGAGCCCCTTTTAAATGTTCTTCGTTCTTTCTTTTGTCGTCACACTGTTACCGGATTGTTTCCCAGTGTCGTGGCTTTCTGTTTTTGTCTTGCGCTGCTCTAGTGACAGGTAACAGTTATTTTGCTTTTAATAGGATTCTGCTATGCCATCTAAGCCATTATTTCGTGGTCTACCTCTGGTATTATTTACTGATGTTCTGTTGTAGAAGATTCTTTATACAGAGTCGTCTAACGAGACCCGTTTAATGTTCTTTTTCTTCTTCCAACGCTCCATATCGACCACTTGTTAATCACTCTTTATGATTTGTATGTGATCTGAGCATAAGAGCAATTGTACGTTGTGCCGGTTATGCGCATACAAGTAGGCCAGCACATCTGATTTCTGGGACGCTTTTTATTTAGTAGGGTAGTTTCCCTAGGCCCTGACCTTAAGTCGTCTCTTACGAGATGTTTTGTAGGTCGCAGTGCTACTATTTTTTGCTCCTCTTGCTAGCCCCGGCAAGACACAGGGAGGGGGTGTCAAGTAACCAATAACCAAAGTTTGAAAGTTATGAAAGGGGTCTGAGCGATGTATAAATTGAGAACTACTGAAATATATATATTCTCTTGACAACAAAAGTTGATCGTGTAGCGAGATACAAAGAACTTGATTATAGCTGATAAACGCTTGACTTCTTTTTTTCTTTCTCTTCTATAATCCTGTTTTGTCTCACAGTGTCAGGATAAGAAGAGATTTCTAGAGTGGGCTTTTGTGTGTGCTTCATAAACAGTGTGACGTTATAGAGTATGTCTGGGTATAATCTTATAAGAAACTGAAGATGGAGATATGTTTGACATACAATTCTTATTATTATCGATATTTAGATAATTATACGGGGCCGCATGCGTAATGAAATAAAGTCACAACACCACGCCAGGATCAGTGAGCTGACACTGCTCAAGACCCTACCCCACTTCCTCGTGGTGGCTCTAAAACAGACAACTGCTATTGTCTGGCTAAGTGAGTGGGGATCGAGGGCCAGCTGCCACGTTGTATGGTAGTAGTGTGAACACAATCACGAATTCTTGATGATCTGCTCGCAATATAACCAGAATCTCATAATGATTGCTTCCGTTATGTCTCCTGTCCGACGTCCAAAGAATCATTATAAATGCAAATGTAGTGCGACTGTAATAAAGAAATATCGGACTCAAATTCATAGAGAAGATTGAACGAGTTATTCATCTGGGTTGTGCGTCTGCAAACTGTGCCTCCCCGTTTTGAAAATAACCGGACGGGCGAGCCAGTCAGCGAACGCGGTTCCCCAGTGTCGATAACCAATTGCGTGCATAGTCTCTAACGGCTGCGCGTGCCTCCTCGCTTTTTCACGCGAACGAGGCTCCCAGCGAATAAGGGACAAGGTAGCGTTTGCTATTAAGACTCGCCTGCTCGCCGCGCGGTCTTATTGGGTGTGTGTGTCCATATCGGAGTTTCTCGGTCGCGGTGTGATGCAGTCAGTCTAAAATTTTAAACGCTCGACGGTGGTCTCGTTAAAGGCCCGGCTCTCGCAACGAGCTTGTGGGTCCGCAGGTAGTAACATGGTGTCGTTTTTGCTTGGCGAGGCGCAAGTCTTGCCGGCAAAACTGGGAAGCGAGCGCTCGGTCGTTTCGCTTCAATTTCGCATTTTCGCCGGGACGTCGGGATCCGCTCTGCACAGAGCGCTGTCTCCCTACCCGAGCATTGTCGGTCCGGTCTCGTCCATGACAGCTATCTGGTTGATCCTGCCAGTAGTCATATGCTTGTCTCAAAGATTAAGCCATGCATGTCTAAGTTCACACTGTCTCACGGTGAAACCGAGAATGGCTCATTAAATCAGTCGAGGTTCAATAGATGAGCCAGGGTTAGGCGAAGGGCGCGCTAACCAAGACCCTGCCTCTAAATCACCACGCGGTGACCCTGGGAAAAGACTAAGGTTCCGGTCTGACTAAAGGGGCAGGGATCGGGAGACCGTGAAAGCAAAGCAGGGGCCGAAAATCCCTGGAGAATTCACACGTCTCTTGGCCGATTGTCCACCGAAATAGGCACGAAGCAGCAGCGTGCAAAGTTATCTGTGATGACAGTGTGAGCTTAGAGACGCAACACATAAAAGGAAATCCCTGAAAATAACACACATCTCCTGGTCGAAGTCCGCAAAATGTATGTCCATACTCAGAAAGAACTGTGAGATAGCAGAGTATGAACGCTTCGCAAACAAAATCGTGGTCACTGCAACGTAGAGACTGGGAATCCCTGAAAATACACACATTTCCTGCCCAAAGACCGCAAAAATACGCTTGAGCTCCAAAACTACGAAACAGTAGAGTACGTGAGTCCGCGCCCAAAACAGTGGTCACTGCAATGCAGAAGACTGGAAGTCCCTGAAAATACACACACATTCCCTGACCAAAGACCGCAAAAGTCTTACGAAAGCGTCCCATGAAACATAGCTCTGTTCTCTCGCAGGGAACTGCCGCTGCCTTGTGGTGTCATGGTTGGGTACAATCAAAGGCTAGCGGAGCAAACCGTAAACAAACCTGAACGAGTGACGAACCAATGTGTTCAGAAAAACGACCGGTTCGGTGGGAAGATGGCGCTCATAAGCCCGGGAGGGCAGGTCATCTAAGGGTAGCAGCCCTGAAAGAAAATGGCAACTCATTGCCTTGTGAGATTTGGCTGGGGACAGTCGAAGGCTAACGGAGAGCGAACCGTATACAAACGCTGGTTGAAAACGGATACACGTCCGAAAGATAAGCACCTGAGCTCAAAACGGCACTGAAAGTGTAACGTAGCTACCCATGCTGACGCTGCATGGACTAAATTTTATCATGAATATGTTTATTAATAATGAAATTCGATATGGTGCTACGCCTGAGAAGTCCCTCCGGGCAGGACGAGTGCCGGGCCCCATGCCTCGAAGGGGCCCGCTTTATGCTACCGACGGTCCCCGCCTTCCAACTCGGCACAGCAGCGAACGAGGTAACCGGGTTAAAGCTACTGGTGCGATACGGTCGAGTATTGACCATAAGAAATTAAATATCACCCAATGGAATGCGGAAGGTATCCACCATAAGAAGCAAGCACTCGCAATAAGACTTGCAGAAGACGATATAGACGTTGCGTGCATACAAGAAACGCACCTCAATCCCAGACACAAGTTCGAGATCAAAGGTTACCAGACCTTCAGAACAGAGAAGGACACAAGGGCGGAGTCCTCACCCTAGTCAGAAATGGCATTCCAACCAAGCAGATGGAAGGAACAAAGGAAACCCTGGAGCAGTTGAGATCATAGGTGTGCAAATTACGTGCAAAGACATACAGATCATTCTGTACAATCTTTACTGTCCAAGTTACACGCCGCTGTCACTCGAAACAATGAATATCAGTGAGAACTCATGTATTGTGGTCGGTGATTTCAACAGCCGCTCGGAGAGATGGGGTACTCGAAACAAACAGTAGAGGAGTTGAGGTGGAAGACTGGGAGATCGAGAACAATCTGTTCCTCATCAACGCTCCAGACGATCCACCAACTTTCTACTCGAGAACGTGGCACACAACGGTACCTGATCTGGCCTTTGCAACAAGCTTATTATATCCACCAAAGTAGTCCGTACGGTTACCCACCAACTAGGGATAGTGACCATAGACCAGTCAAATTGCAAGTAGACCTCACTCGTACCTGAGCCCAAAATGTGGTTGCCACGGTGGAACATAAGAGAGCCAATTGGAAACAGTATGGAGACTGACTGATGCAAATGTTGAACGAATCAACATGCATGACAAGAAAAACGTGCGAATCGTGGCAAGGGAACTGTCAGAAGCAATCCTGAAAGCGGCACGGGAAACCATCCCCAGAGGCGCACGAAAGGATTACAGGCCATACTGGACAGCAGAGGTTCAGAAGCTTGAAAAGACCTTGAGAAGACAAGGAGTGAGGCAGAGCATGCACAGTCAGTGGAGACAAACACTGTCTACAAGGCGGCAGCAGCAAAATACAGAAGAGAGGTAAAACGAGCGGCGAGACAGAGTTGGGTCAAAACACCCGAATCCCTGAACCTCGATAGGGACGGCCATAAACTGTGGAAGCTGGCCAAAGCGCTGAGCGATGAAAACACCAGCAGACCACCTATAGTCCTCGAACAAGACAAGAAGATGGCTTCGGGTAGGGAAGCAGCAAACATCCTGATGCAACAATATGCCGAAGTCAGCAGAGTAAGCATAGCAAAGGAAAAGTTGATGCCACCAAGAGAAAAGCTCGGGCTCTCCAAGGCGAGCCGAGAAAAGCAGATAGTCACCTAACGGACACATTCACCAGTAACGAGCTGGAAGAGGCTTTAAGGGACCTGAAACCCAGAAAGTCGCCCGGAAAAGATGGGATCACCAATGAGATGCTTAAAAACCTGGGAATCAGAGCAAAGGTCGCTCTACTGGCCGTTCTCAACATGTCGTGGAAAACAGGCATAGTACCGCAAGAATGGAAAGAAGCAATCATGGTGCCCATCCTAAAACCAGGCAAAAATAAACTTGACCCAGCGAGTTACAGACCAATAAGCCTCCTAAGCTGCACGGCAAACTTATGGAGCGCATGGTGAACAAACGCTTATCCTGGCACTTGGAGAGCAAAGGGCTGCTTATGGCACAACAAGGCGGTTTTCGGAGATACAGATCCACAGAGGATCAAGTAACCTACATTGTCCAGGGAATCGAGGACGGTTTCCAAGAAAAGAAACAGACACTGGCGGTCTTGGTAGATATGGAGAAGGCTTTTGACACAGTCTGGAAAGAAGGATTAAGGCTAAAACTGCTCACCCTAGGCGTAAAGGGAAGAATGTACAATTGGCTCGATAGATACCTAGAGAACAGAACAGCAAGGGTTCAGGTTCAGGGGTACAAAAGTATGAAGGCCACACTGGAGCAAGGAGTCCCCAAGGAGGAGTGCTCTCACCGACTCTCTTTCTAGTCTTCGTCAATGACATTGCAACATGCCTCCCAGAACGAGTTCACTCTGCCATGTATGCCGACGACCTGGCAATATGGGCGAGAGAAGAGTCAATGCCCACAGCAGAAAATCGACTGCAAGCTACATTAAATAACCTTGAAGTGTGGTCAGCAAAGTGGAATATGAAAATAAATCCTTCAAAGACCACTTACACTGTGTTCTCCCAGAATAACAAGGATTACAAGATAACGCTTAAGTCAATGGGCAGAACCTTCCAGAAAATAAAACCCCAACGTACCTAGGAGTCACACTCGACAGAAAGCTGACTTGGTGCACCCAGATCGAGAATGCTACGGCAAAAGCGAGACACAGGCTAACAATGATGCGAAAACTCGCAGGTTCCACATGGGGAGCAAACAGCAGAATTCTCAAGACACTTTACTCTGGTAGAATGCGACCGGTCCTAGAGTACGGTATGGCAGCGTGGAGCAATGCATCGAACAAGCAATTCGCAAAAGTGAGCAGCAGTCAAAACCGGGCCCTACGCATTATCACTGGAGCCATAAAGTCCACGCCCATCAAGGCGATGGAGACCATCACAGGCATCCAACCAATGACTGACCGAAGGGACAAGAAAGTAGTAGTACTTGCGGAAAACTCAAACGGCTCGAATCGCATCCAATGCATGAAAGAATGTTTCAATCCGGAAGTGGAGAATACAGAGATCTAACTTCGTTAGAATCTCTTTAACGCACTGACCACAGACCACCCAGTCCTGTCCAAATGCACAGCTAAACCAATCCCGGCAATCGACAAGTGCCTGCCATGGAAAACAAAAATGCCAGAACTAAGGGAATCAATCCCAGGCATAATGTGCAAAAGGGACCAAACGAACCTCGACAGAAAACTGCAGCAGAAGAGCACATAGAATCAGAGTACCCTGAAAATGAGTGGACGCACGTCTACACGGACGGATCGGCAAATAACGCAATAAGCGATGGCGGAGGAGGAATAGTGCTTAAAATCTCCAAGAAAGTCACTGTCAAGAAAGCGATTGCAACTGGCAAATACTCGAATAACTACCGAGCTGAGGCAGAGGCAATCAAAAAGGCGGCCGAAATGATCTTGGAGAGAAGAACCACTACACGCAACAAGGTCGTGATATTCACCGATGCTCTATCGGTCATCACGGCACTCAAATGCGTTGGCAAAACTGAGATGAATGAGCTCAAAACGTCCCTCGCTGAACTAACGAGTTCACTCAAACGCACTGTCATCCAGTGGATACCGTCACACTGCAACATTAGGGAAAACGAAGCGGCCGACAAGCTAGCCAAAGAGGGCGGGCGACTACCCCAGACTGATCTCGAGATCAGCTATGAGGAAGTCAAAACAACCATCGGTTCGCACTATCGAAGCAAGTGGGCAAAGACCACCCGCAGTACACAGACAGTGACGGATACTATGGTCTCTCGCGCAGTGAACAAGTTACCATATTTCGCCTCCGTACCGGCCACAACAAGCTCAGAGCCCACATGTTCCATAAATTTAAAATTGGCACAACTAGCCTGTGCCCATGCAATATGGCAGACATGACGGCAGAACACGTCTTGCAAGACTGTCCACGTTTAGCAGGTATACGGAAAGAGTACTGGCCACAACACACAGAGCTTCGCGAAAAGCTGTACGGAGGAACGAGTCCCTAAAAACAACAGTTAAATTCATGATAGAAGTTGGTCCATCAGGCTAGGCAGGGAACGCAAGAGAGAGAACGAGTTATTCAGGATAGAGAGGATTGGAGAAATCGCTAGCAGACCCTATGTAACTTATAACGGCATAAGAATAATACAATGTCCGATTATAATAGTAGAAGAGACAAAGTGGGCGTAGGTAGCTTAAGCGATAGTGAGCTCGATCACAACCCAAGCGCACCTGGCTCAAACTACGCGGTATGCAGTTTGGAGGCAAATTTGTTTCCGTGGGATTTTTACGAAAGGTAAAAATAAACCTTACCGTCCGTAAAAATAAACCCGAGTGGTTACCGGGGCCCAAATTTGGGGTATAAAGAATAGAACCACTGTTAATTACGATGGCCGCCCTACAGTTAACTGTGTACTAAAAAGCCAAGTGCAGGTAACGGGGTTGACAAAGTTGGCCGAGCGCAAAATTTAAAGTGACGTTCTATAGCCTAACCAAACGTCCCTCTCTGGAAAAACCGGGACTGATTATGTTGACCGTGCGTAAAACCAAAGTTGCTCCTGTATTTATAAAAGGTTGTGACTTCTCGCGGAACTAGAGTAGATGATGTAGACGGGCGCAAAATTAAAGGTGCATTCTATCATCTGATAAAACCGACCTCACCGAATGTCTGGCGGTGTGCAATGTTTCTGCTTCTTCAAAGAAGAGAAATTACAAAGTAAACTCCTAAGGTGCCTGGTGACGAAAAAAGCGACATGAGTCCCAAGTTGCCATGGGCTCCTAAATAGGTTTCTAGCCTCAACAAAGTCATAGGTTTCAAACACACACTTCTTAGTGGATCATACCTTACAGTAAATTGTACCAAAAATGCTAAGGATGATCAAAGAAGTAGTCTAAGAAACATAAAGGATGAATATGTCAGCAAAACAAACTAAACAAGTTCTGAATGTGTCCCAAAGCAGATTACAATTGTTCTAATCTTTCTTTTCTTTCTTTCTTTTTCTTTCTTTTTCTTTTCTTTCTTTCTTTCTCGAAATCCTGTTGCCCTCATGGCGTCAGAGTCCAGGAAGAAGATTTCATGATCCTAGTATGCGCTTCGTGAATGATCTCTTTCAATACGCCTCTGTTATCTCAGGAGTCAAATCTTTAGTGGCCAGCAGCACATGCTTTATACCCATTGTATCAGACAGCACATTGTTCTTTGGGTACTGTCTGTGAAGCTGAGAATCTGCCCGGCAATGAACCATTTAATTGTTGTTCTGGTGAATCTGACGCGATATTTATGCCCTTTTTCCTGATGTTCATTCTCATCTGAGTCTCTTCTTATTTTTTATTCCTGTATGAGCCGCCATCTCTCATCGTGACTTATTTTTTCTTCTATCGTTTGTTGTCGAGCATTCCGATTTGCGCTAGTAACATAATGTGAGGAAGAAAGAATTATATTGAACATTACTCTTTTTGTATTCATAGTGACGTGTTTGCATCTTAAGTCGCGTCATTGCCTATCATGTAATTCTTTATTGCATGTATTATTGAATTTCATTAGTTATTCTTCCGTTTGCTGAAAAATGCTCTGAGTATGTGAAGTCTTTTACTTGATTTGGTTGGCGTTGATGGAGATATTGATAGTGCTTTCTCTGGCGAATGTCATTGCTTCTGTTTTGTCGATATTTCATTACCTGTGACTATGTTAATTACACATGCTAACTGGGAATATGTACTGATGTGTTGTTGTAGCTGTTCTTCTGTTTGTTGATGCGTTGCCTGATCGTCTGCAAAGAAGAATTAATTTAGAAACTCTCGATGTTGTTTCTTCGCTGGTGTTAGCTATTTTACAGATGTGAGTCAATATACATGATGGCAGCGGGGATGAAGTACACCTTGTTTTACTCTGACCCTACTTAGGCTTTCTGATAATCCTGTATTTGTTCTAATCGTACATTGGCTGTCAGTATAAATGCTCTTGCAAAGGTCACAATCTGTTCACCCGGTCAGAAGCTTTCAAATGCAAGGCGTGTTCTTTCGCGTAGATCATAATAAGCCCAAATATACGGCGTAAAAATGATGAATTAAAAGGAGAGGTGTTGGGCACGATGCTAGGGAAAAGTGAGTTGTCCAGCGAGACGGATTCAAACATTCGTTGGCTGAACATTTCGGATGCGCCTGCCCTACACGTGTAGAGCTACGAACCGAAGCGCAACGTTTTGTCGTTCTTGGTCTAAAACTAAGCTTTAATAATACTCAAGTGATTCAGCTGGTTGAAAGGAACAAACACAAACAAACAAACAACAGATGTATGCCTTCAGATGTGTTCTTGCGTCGAGTCAACTGTTGTCTGGGCTCATCTCTGATGTCGAGTAGTTTTGAATATAGCGAACGATGTAACTACGCAGACTCAGTGGGTCAATTAATAATAAGTTTTATCCGGACGGTATAATCATCACATATAAGAGTGAGATAGGTGATATTATGGTTTGGTGTGCTTTCTGGGCTAATGTCGCCGATGTCGGCACCTGGGCGCCACCCTAGAAGAAATGATCATAAAATGACAAAACAGACATTGAAGCTGGTAAAAGTTTGGCAACAAATAATAACGCCCTATGGAAACCCTGAAACAAGCTTGACTGAAAGAGAGGCGGGGAGATATATCGGACTCAAATTCATAGAGGAGATTGAACGAGTTCAGAATGAGAGGGTATGGAGAAATTGCTAGCAGACTGTATACGGCAGCACAAGAATAATAAGCCACAATATCCACGATTATAATGGTAGAAAGAGACAAGAAAATTCTGGACACCTGGCCATGGCGCGGAAAAGTATCAACATCGAACTGATAGCACTAGAACCAGATGTTGTGAAGGCCGTTGTCGCCTACCAGCCGGCATTGCTCACGAGAATAAACACGCCAGATCTGTTCAGTACCTTTTAGTCTGATAGCGTTTCCGTCAGGTTCGATAACTAACATTTCAAGTAAAAGTGTAGGATTTGTGTGGGATTAAGGATGGGATTAACTCGACGAGTAAGAAAGAAAGCTTTATCTATGCTTCATCTCAGATGAAATAAATTGAAACATAGAGATACCTCGTCTGACTATATATTGTGATACATATATGTTGCGTTTCGGTGTGTGCGCGCAATTGCGATTGCATTTGTCATTTGGCGATGTATTGATTTATTTAACAGCGATATACCCAACTCACTGAACAGGAACTCACCGACGTCTGAACTCCAATTTGTGATACATACTGATTGGTGTCGATTGTCAATCAGTCACTGATAGTCAGTATTTACTAGTATAATTATGTATATAAATTATGAGTGTGAGTGTTTATTTCAGTAGTGTTGCATGTGTAAGTGTTAGTCAGAGTGTGATGTACTATTACAAGTGTATCACTATAACATACTATAATTATATGATGGGCAGTATCGGTAGTATAATAGATATTACCTAATTAACTTATCTGTGTGCTTCCCTGAAGTAAGGTGAGTATTTGATTTGATTTGATAAATAATATTACAAAATCATCCTCCTCAATACAATGGTACAGTAATTGGAGTAGCCTACCGCATAAATAAAATTTACTAATTAAATGGACTTCAAATTGCAATTCAACAATCCAGTTCATAATATGCGGTTCCAGCCACCACTGCAGATTTTTAACAATTGCTCGTTCACCTTACTTAACGAAAATCTGCGAGGAATGCACCTAACAACTGTGTCCTGAACTAATTCCGAATGAAACAGCCATGCCGCCCCATAACAACAGCATACCCGCGCATAAATGCGTATAACCGCCGTTAGAAATTAGTTGCGTAGTGTCAACACAGAACTATTCATCCGCGGGGCAATTCATGTCGAAGGAACATCAATCACTTTCTAAAATCTAATTTCTGTACACACTACCTAAATCAGCCGAATCGGTTGGTTCATCATAACCGCTATCCATACATTTCTGAATACACACCAATCACAACAAGCGCAGTTTGACTGGCAAAAAGCATTCCATGTAACATTTATAGCTCATGGCGTTGCTCCGGCACTATCTCAGTATTTCGGCAGTAGAAACCGGAAAATACCTGACCAAACATGGCGGAGTAATGTTAAGCGAAAGTCGTGTTCCAGAATCAAACAGTTCTGATTCTGAATGGTCACTCCTACGCATTATAAATGCTGGATCAGTTTTCAAAAAATGATACCTCAACCAAGTCACCAATGCGATAGTTCTGAAAAAAAGATATTATTTTTTATGAATTAATAATGGCCTAAATAATAAATATATAAAACATCGTTATGATCTACTGTTATTTACTAATATTTACAGTTGACAATGAAGTTATATTAGACTGATCATTGAACTGCATTCTAAAATTATTTTATAATTCTGAATTTATTTATTGAGATTTTAAGTTACAATGTTTAGTTTACAGATTGATATAGTAACTTCTTCTTTACGCTCATTCTTTACGATCCCAATTTAATCACTCTTTGTATTATGTTTGATCTTTGCAAGAGTATATACGTTGCGTTGCTTTGGTAGGAGCCCCTCGCGCATAGACTTCTGCGTTTGGGAGACATGCATCATTTCAGCCAGACCTCCTTAGTAAGCCTCTTCGACATCGTGGCAGAATAACAGTGGTTCTATTCTTTACACCCCAAATGTAGGCCCGGTAACCACTGCAGGCGAGATAGTAACTAAATTATGATTATAAATGAAATATTAAAAAAAAAAAAAAATTATATTCTAAATTGCAAAGCAACATCAACACAAAGTATAAATAAAAAATATGGAGCAACCAAGAGAGATATAAGTAACTATCTGAGTGGTTATTGAGGTCCAAATTTGGGGGTGTAAAGAATAGAACCACTGTTGCACCTGCCCATGTCATAAGATCCAACTAAGGAGGTTTGGCTGAAATTGGATGCTATGTCCTAATCGTATAGAAGTCTGTACATTTGGGAATACCAAACAATGTGCAATGTATACGTTCTTGGCAAGATCAAACATATCACAATGAGTGATTAAAATTGGTCTAAAAACGAAGCGCCAAAAGAAGAATATAGTATTAAAAAACCTAAATTACAAATTTTCCAATTCAAATGTTTTATCAGTCCTAACGCCCGTCTGCCCAGCGTGTTTTGTAGCGTTGGACTTGGCGATGACTATCCTCTGTGTATGCGGGTTCAATTCCGTGGGATGGCAGAAAAAAACCTGAATTCCCAGTTCATGATGTTTAAGTAGCACGGAGCGAAGGAATTCACGATGTCCATGGCACCACGAGCTGAAAAAAGCTCAAGTGCCTTCTGGATCGGAAAAAAAAGAAAAAAAAAAATCAGTCCTAACATATGCCAGCAGTTGGAAAATGACTAAGATATAGAAAGCTTAAGTTTTAATGCATTGAAAATAGTTGTTTGTGAAAAATAATGAATATAAAATGGAACGAGTTCAGAAGTGATGTAATCAGAGAAGTATCTGGTCAACCACTGGTGACGTGTTATAAGGAAGAAGATGGAATGTTTGACGCTGCTCAGAGGAAATGATCCGCCGAATATCATGACATGGCAGAGGCATTGGAAGTGGGATGCAAAGGGTTCAGAAGAAGAACAACCTGGGGGCCCAGAAGCGGAACTTTGCTGGGAGGCAAAAGAGTCTCGGTTCCATGGAAGAGATTGAGTGAGTTGCCCAGGTTGGAGTGGTGTGGAGAGGTGGCACAGGCCCTATGTGTAATGTATAGCAGTAAGAGAGGTATTAGAAGAGGTAGGGACTGTGCCTATAGGAGGAAGATGTTGGGTGAGTGCCTGAGTGTGAGACAATATAACCAGATTTGCAGGATCAAGGTCAATTCTAGGGACAAGCGATAAGTGCCAGGTTTTGATGAACTGGCATAAGCAGATCTACCCACACTCCATGGTTATCTGACCATGGACATACATATGTTGCAGAGGAAATAACCATGTTCTTATGTGGTCTTTTTTCTATCAATTCCATTACATACTGTTTTATTAGTTATGTTTTTTAAGACCATATTTGATGTTTTAATTTCTTTGTTACATTTCCATCCTTATTAGAGGTAATCTGAGATATTCTAACTATTCACACATTTTCTGTTTCTCTCAGTTGATAAAATATAGAATTCATGCTTGTTTTATCTGTTATATTATTTTATTATGTGAGAGATTTCTGTAAATCCACTTTAAATATACAATATGGAGTTAAATACCATAGCATAGTATCAGATGATTGGATCATATGGATGCAGTCTGCTTCAACTCATTCAAGTTAAGTATTTATTCTAGTGGTTTGCTAGTGGATGTACAATATTGTGTGTAGCACATCATGATTGTAATGGAAATCTCAAGTGAAATCAATATGACAACTCAAACTTTAGCAAGCACTTAATATAACCCAACCCACCAATTTCAATTATGAAGTTCCAAGCCAATCGTATTATAAAGCAATGAGTTATGGCAATGTCTAGTGCAGTTTTCCAGAACCTGGGATTTATTGCTGGAACCTACGGGTTCATGCTTTGTGCAATACTCTTGGCAAGTGGCGTGCACCATTTCCTACTGAAGAGGAAAGAATAATACCTTCAGGTAAAACCGGTCTAATGAAGTCAATCCTTCTGCACAAAACCCCTTTAAGCAATGTCTTTCCAGAACTTGCTGGGAGGCATTTTGAAGAAAGTTAAACCAGCATATGGACTATCTGGTTGTGGCGGCTATCATTTTCTCATCTTCTGCACAGATGTGTGGTAACCGAGCAAACAATTGACTTTTCTTGAAACTCAAGGTTTAAACAGTAGATTGTTGTTTGTTGTTTTGACCTAGGAATAAAATAGAGATCTCACAACAATTTGTAAATTACACTTATCTTTATTGGGGCTGTAGGGAGCAAATAATAGTAAGACGGCGACTCTGGGCGTATCGTGAGGCATTGAAGGGTAAGGTTCTGAAACTACCTAATCGATAAAGTCTGCGAAATGCGGATGCGCGACATACTTTAAACGCCTGCTGGCACGCGTATAATCGCTCTTAGGCTCAGAATCCCACCAATATACAAAAGTGGTTTTAACAAGTCTTCTTCTTCAGAAATCTCTGGTCATGCGCTTAATTTACACATCAGACCTAAACTGGGTAGTCAGCTTTGGTCTGTCAGTTTTCCCCAGAAAGCTTAGTTTTCAGGTCGACTGGAGTGCGGCCACGTATTTGACTTCTCAGCTCCCCAGGAGAGGACAGTCTTGCGGATATGCTCCAATTGTCAATTTTCAGCCCCTGCTGACACTGGCAGAGCTGTTTGACTTATTCCTAGTCTATATAAAGTGTTTGTTGAGAACAGGGATTGGAGATGCTGACATTGAAATAAGAAGAAGAATTGCCCTTCAATAGGTAACCATGTGTGCTCGATCTCTTTCTTACTTACATACAGGAAGATCTTAATTGCAGTGCACAGACTCCATAACACTGCAGAGCATCCTTAATGTAATTTTGAAGATGGTAGAATATTTTGTTGGAGATGTTATTTTAATATTTTCTACAGAGATTTTGCTAAGGGCCTTGACTTTCAGTCTGCTTTTCGATTTTAACTACAAAATGTTCTTTTACATGCTCAAATATGTTTTTGCTCATCCAATCTCTGATAGGACTAGGAACTCCAATCTCCTACACTGAGATCGAGGATTTCTGGAAATGCCAGATAGTGCTCCACGGGGCGGGAACCAAGGCACGCTGATGATGTGATTTGTGCAGTTTGTTTGAACAGTCCTGTTTTGTTGTATTCCAACATTTGGCTAATCTTCTTGTGTTGATCTGTTGCTAGAAAGCTGTCACACAAAGCTTCAGTTGGACAACATAAAATGAGCGGAGACATCTTTCCTTTGCAACTGATCAGCATGTAAATGATCGTAAGACTAATTAAAAGCGGCACTAACGGATCATTCTAGGGCAAGTCCCTTTGTAAATAAACAGCTACTTAAACTGGATGTGCTGGCTAGTACCATAGGTGCATAATTGGCACAATGTAAAGTACGTTCTTGTCAAGATCAATTGTATATGACAATAAGAATAGCCCAAAATTGGCGGTGACGGCCATGAGGGAGGCTAATTAAATATCTTCTTTGTAAAGAAGTCTGAGTTAGGGCCTACCTCACCCGAGTAGTTACCGTGCTTCAAATTTGGGGTGTAAAGAGTAGAGCCACTGTTACCTACCCACGCATGTCGTAGGCGACTAAGGAGGTTTAGCTGAAATCGGATACATATCCTAAGCGTGTAGAAGTCTATGCGTTTAAGGCCTACTAAACCAATGTGCAGCGTATATACATGTTCTTGGCAAGATCTAACATATCTGAAGTGATTAAAGTGGTTTATGGGAATGAGCACTTAAAAAGAGAAGGAGAGGGGCCCTGCCAGAACCAATGTGCAAGCGTATACCATGTTCATGTGGCAAAGATCTAACATATCTAGTGATTAAAATTGGTTGTAAAGGCATTGCAAAGAAGAAGAGGGAGAGGGCCTGCAAACCAGTATTGCAGCATCATACACCGTGCATGTGGCAAGAATCCAAACATGTCACAAAGTGATTAAATTGGTCGTAAGAGCGAACACAAAGGAAGGAGAAAAATATCATCTTCTTCATTCTCACTGGGTGGGATTCGAAGATTTGTTCCTAATAAAGGCAACCGTCTGCCTCAGATTATCAGCCATATCTACAATTTTCTTTTAGAGGCGCAGTATAAGTAGGCCACCTCTTTCTTCTCGAGTCGAATACTAGGAGCAGTTCTGTGGGATATAATTCCTATGATTTCTACTTCCCCATTTATTTTCCCTCCCTCTTCCGCGCAGTAGTTTGAGTCACCACAAGCGATGGTAGGTCCCCTGACATTCTTCACCTAAATGGCTAAACCTCTCCGAGGCTGATTGGCGACCGCATAAGTCACTGCTATTCCTCATTGCGAAATTCGTTGTGCCATGTTATAAGCGCCTACGGCCTGGTACATCCGTTTCTGCAAACATTTGTTCTGATTAACATTCTAGCGGACATGTACATCGATTTCAGCCAAACCTCCTTGATGACTCTTTGCGACATGCGTGAGGGTAACAAGTGATTCTATTCTTTACTAGAATTTGGGCCCCGGTAACCCTCAGGCGGGACTAGTTAAATATGACTTGTTACATGGGCGTGGCGGCAATGAAAAAGCCACGAAAAGGCGGTTCAAAGTCGGAGTCGATAAGCTGACACTTATTGAACTACACTTCTGCGATATAGTGACCGGAAACATTGCGCTATGCGGCAAAGTAGGTGGATCTAAAGGCTGGAAAAGCTCAATAGGCAGTGCCAGGGTCCCAGTGAACTGACACTTATTGGCTGTACCATCAATATAGTGACCAGTTGCGAATCGATTTAATAACGTCCGTCAAATGCAGAATAAAGTGCTCCTTCCGAAGAGCCAGTCATTATCAACCACTTTAAAACACTCTTGTGATTATCTTAATGATCTCATTAAAATGATGTTACCTTATTACCCAATTCTTCACACTTCGTGATCAATTGTCCCATTTTATACAATGCTTTTTACTGAGGTAGCTTCCCCGTCTCCAGTCGCCTCTTGTGAGGCATGCTTTGTGGGTCTGGTCATTACTATTCTTTGCTCCCGTGCAGAGCCCTGCAGCTTTAAGCCAGAAGACATTGATGAAGTAGCATCAGGTTTAATTTGAGGCACCAGAAAAAGTCATATTTTACAAGCCATTTATTTTAGAATAAAAAATGCCAGACTGGTTCTGACTGAGCGCATCCAACTCATTGCCCTAATGCCACGTTTTCAATTCCTGAGAGTTAGCACAGATACTGGGATTACAGACTACTTAGGATATTGAGTTCAGATTCGCCCATATTTGCGGGACCCTCAGTAGGAGCAAAAAATTACTAACACTGACAATGCATTTATGTGTAATTACCGCAATTGAGAAGTGCAGGGCTAGAAGCTTCTATTAAATAAACATCATGAATGGGTGTGTGCCTGCCTTAGGTACATAACTGTCATAATGTACAATTGCTCTTAGACTCTGATCACACCGTCACAAAAGTAGATTTAACAAGTGGTCAATATAAATATTTGAAGAACAATACTGGGATTACAATCTGGGTAGTTATGCATGCATGTCCAGCGACTCTTTGAGCATGATACAGAAAGATCAAGAGCCGGTTGTATGTACAAAGGCAGTGGATGCAATTCTAAGACAAAATGTGACAATCCAGACCTTATCTTTATCCCAGGTCATTCTGGGGTGAGGCAATGAAGAGTGGATGCACTGGCGAGAGCAGTAACCTTTCGATCAAAATCATCTTCTATGGACAAAGCAACATCATCAATGCTCTAAGAAAAGCATGCGCTCTGAAGATTTCAACGAAGAAGAATATAAAAGGGTATTCTATATCTTGGTTCTTGAGTCATGTATACTGATAGATGCGGTAAGACAGGAAAATCTCAGAGAAACACTCCAGTAGATACATCAGCAGCACAGAATGGGATTGCTAGTCCAAACACACTAAAATACATGCTTAGGAGGGAGATTGGAGCAATCATAGATGTGTCGATGTGTGATCTTCTTCCCAGATACTTCCATATTGACCACTTGTTAACACTATGATTTGCTTATGTGTTCTGAGCCTAGGCGATTGTATGTTGTGCCAGTGCTTAATTTCACAAGCAGGCCAGCATGTCCAATTTTGCAGTCAGCTTTTTATTTGCTGAATGTAGCCCTGGGCCCTACCTCAATCTCTTACATATGTACCTTGTAGATAGCAGTGTTACTATTCTTGCTCCTTGCCCTGGCAGCAATGTGTCGATAAAGATGATCCTCAAATGAACAATAATGTAACAGAAGAAGACCTCTGTTGTCATAGCGAATAATTTGTTATTATTATTGTTGTCAGAGAGATCGAAAGAAGACAACATGTTGATCATCTACAACAGGGTTAAAACAGGCAGTACATCATTTGCAGGCATAGTACCATGATTTGTATGTAGAACAGGTTTCATGTGATACATGAACATCTCCAAAATCAGAGGATCCTTGAACTTTGTCTGATCAGGTACAGTAACTTGTGATAGTGGTTGATGGTTATTATGCTCATCTGTTTGTTAGTAAGTGTAACCTTAATTCACAAGTGTTGCTGGGGCTTACACCAATGGGAGGCAAAGTATAGTAACCTGTGACCTGCAAAGCGACTGAGGTATAGGTCTAAGGGAGACTTTCTAATAAATAAAACAGTGTTAGAAATCGGATCTGCTAGCTACTTATTAGGCGCGTACTGCACTAACAGACAATCACTCTTGAAACCAGATCACTAAACCACACAAAAGTGTGTAGTTTAACAAGTGAACGATATGGGAGCATTACCTTGGGAAAGAGAGAATATTTTTACCCTATCATCACACCAGCCTCAGAATATCAGAAGTTTTGAAGGGACTATTTACTTTGATTTTTTAATTTTGTGGGTGTTACACACATCCTAGACAAGTCTTGATGAAGGAATGAAACATGTGCCGATTATCTACCACCAAAGAACAGGATGATTCAAATCCAGTCGAAAGCCACAAATATTAACTCACAGACTATTACTATAACATATGAGCAGATTGGAACAAATTACAAATTGTCATTCTCATGTGGAGACAGAACACAATCAAATTTTTGTCCATATATACAAAAAAAATTCAGAGTTGTAATTCAGCCATGTGGACAGACATCAGACTGCAAACTTATCATAAGACTGCCCCAAATAGTATATACTGAGTCAAATTCACTGGCCCTATAGAAACAACCTCGACAGAAAAACACACAGACCTCATGAACTAGAAAAAAGACAATAAGTTTATACAAGAGACAACATTGAATATATGAACAATATTTTAAATGGAAAGGGGAAAAATATATCCACATGTCAGTGGGCCGCTATCTTTTGCATCTGTGGAGATCTTATTCTTTCTCTACTCCATATCGACAAATCTGCTCATTCATTTCCTTGCTGACTTTCATATGTCGGAAGTAGAAGACACCGAATGATGGCTTACATGTATTTGTGAGATGGCCACCTAATTCAGAGAGATAGTACCATCTATTAAGATGAGAAAGCTGATGTGGAGGGCATCTTTCTGAAGGATTGGGCGCTGACCATTCGAGACCTGGGTTCAATCTCGGGTAAGGACAAAAGAAGTTATTTTCTGCCTGGAGCATAAGAAAAATCCTAACAGCCAACAGTTTTGCCAGAGTGACTGCACACTAACTCACTTCAAACCATTAAATTCCACATTCACCTTCCACTCTGTCTACACCGTGCTAAATGGCTCTACTTGTCCCTCCTGTCTACACCGTGCTAAATAAGCTGTTCTTGTCCCTCCTGTCCTACACCGTACTAAATAGCTGTGCCTCCCTCTGTCCTACACCGTGCACTAAATAGCTGTACTTTGTCACTCTGTCCTACCATGCTAAATAGCGTACTTGTCCCTCCTGTCCTACACCGTACTAAATAAGCTATTACTTGTCCCTCCTGTCTACACGTGCTAAATAGCTGTATTCATCATCATCCGATAAACTTGTCCCAGGCAAGAACTTTGCGCTGCAATCCTTAGAATTTCTCTCCTCGATAGATACCCCACCTTTGCAGCCATCATATAAATATCAACATATACCCAAATCCATCTTCTTCATTGTATCTTCTTTTGCCGGGCTCCTTCCTGATGGTCTTCTCCTGTATTCATATCTTTTGTAGGTCAACATATCTCAATTTTCTCATTCTCATGTAGCATCAGCGGATTTTGTTTGATTTTGAGTTCTTTCTGGGTAGGTCTATTTTTATCTTCATGTCTATTTGTAGGTCTATTTGTATATCATGATATGCAGGATATTCTGTAAGCGTTATTCTTTCTTTCTTTGGTCATATCTGCTTTTTTGCACTTCGGCGTAGCAGGTTAACTGATGATCGATTTCGAGATAATGCAGCTCGGTGTGATATGGTGTAGTATTGTGGAGTTAAGATGTCTGTAACTCCATCAGCCCACATCTTTTCTTGGTCTGCCTTTCTCTTGATGATTCCATTTTCAGGTTAATAAGCTCTTGCAACTGTGGTGTATTCAGGTTCATTCTGACCAAGTGGCCCAAACCATTTGAGTCTCTGTTTTCCAATAAATCTAACACAGCAGGTGTTCCCGACTGTTCTTCTAATTTCCTCATTTTCTTATATGGTCTCTTGTTTTGTTACTGCTTTTCTCAGGCATCTCTATTTGCATGTGGTAATTTTCAACTCTTGTTCTTTTGTCAATTTTTATGTTTTGGCTCTGAAAGTAGCCAAGCGTTATTGCAACAGTAAAGACAGGTTTAAAAAAATACAAGAGGAGTTTTATATTTTTGCTAATCTCTCTCTCTCTCTAGATTATGTTGACAGATGCGTTTATCTGAGACATCCACAGGATGGAATAGAAGCAAACCAACACTTTATCATGGACATGGCCTTCTTGACTTTTCAAGGTGAGGAATTGGCTGATTATTATGTCTTCCTTCCTTTCATTACTTGAAATATTGTTTTTATGTATATTCAGTGTTGTCTCTTATTATCCTTCCTTCCCCTTTCATTTTTACTTGAAATATTGTTTTATATGTTCAGTGTTGTCTCTTGTCTTCATTCATTTTCATTTTACTTGAAATATTGTCTATAGATTCAGTGTTATCCTCTTGTATCCTTCTTCTGCAGCCTTCTATTGCCGGACCAGCAAGGAGAAACAAGAATAATGCCTTACTACGACCTAAGACATGTCATAGAGAGGCAACTAGGTAGGAGCTAGGAAAGCTACCTAAGTAAATAAAAGTGTTGCAGAAATTGGATGTGCTGGCCCTGCCTTGGCTGCTTCTTCTTCTTCTTCTTCTAGCAGGGCTGCAGTTTCACTTTCTTCGGCAGCTCAATGCCAGTTGTAGAGAATCTGCATGTGTTCTGTATTGTGGAAGACTAGTGTAAAGAAGTATGAACAGATGGGTGTGGTGGGGTTGCTGTCACAGCTTTATATAGTCCCGGACATTCAAGCAAGATATACTGTACTTTGTCTCACATGGTGACTGCACTTTCTACAGTGTAGTAGGTGTGTAGGGTTTATTCTGTGTGGGTTGTGGCGCTTACCTGGCAATGTACAATCACTCTTGAGCTCCCGATCACATACAGATTACAAGAAGTGGTTTAACAAGTAGTAAGATAAGGAGGCGTTCAGAAGAAGTAATCCTTTATTCCTTTTGTGTTCCTTGAATATTGTCTTTACCAACTATATTGTCTTGTATCCTTTCTTCAGCGTTTTATTCCTTGAAATATGTGCTATATTCAATGTTGTCATTTGTGAGTTAAAAATGTTTATTAGAAAAATATCATTTTGCTAATTAATGACATTTGCTTCTAATGTATTATATTTTTGGCAATCTTGAAGTATGTGCTTTTTGCAGTCTTAAGTCATAGGAACCATTAGCATATACCATTCAATATTTGCTGAGAATCGGATCTCCATTGTGAGTTGTGAAGCCATAATCCTTGCATTCTGAAGGTGGGGGTTAAAATTCCAGAGCCCACATTGTTGGTTCTGAATTCATTTTTTCTAGGATCATTTCAGTGTGCTGGAGCTGTAGATGTTCATGCTTTAGAATAATTTTGGGAGATTACCACCATTGTATGTGGTGAGGGGCGAACCATACAGGAAGCCTATGCAATGAAGTTAATCCTTCTAGGTTTATAATTTTATCTATATCCTCTTTGTATCCATTTAGTTTTTATATATTCACAAAGATTTCCATTATTGCGTTCTGCTGCTCTGAATTGTTTTCCCATGTCAGGCTGATCTTTCAACTCTCTTTCCACAGTCCTTCTCAAGTGTTTCATTTAGTCATCGTATATACTACATCCACCATCATTGAAACTCTTCTAATGTGTCCCTATTTACAGCATCGACACACATGACCTAATCCACCTTTATCTTCACTGTATAAATGATGGTCTTCAGTAGTTGCATGTTTGCTTGTTTTTTAAATGCTCTTCATTTGCTATTGTATTTATTAGAATATTAAGGATTCTTCTTAACTGTATATGAAATGTCTCTAAGCTTATGTATGATGTTTTTAGGTCATTTCCAGTACTCACTACTTTATAATAACACTCAAATAACACTGGTTATATATATTTTTAAGTTTAGTTTAAAGTTAAATCCTTGTGTCCAGATTTTGTTGGGTACTGCAAAGTTTGGCTGCTCTTAACTTTTTCAATTATATCACTTTCTGCAGATGCAGTTCTTTGCATTTAACCTCTTCTTGCTTGTAAGCTGAGCACCTATGGGTCTGTCCGGGTACAATAGCATCAGTTCTTCTTTCTTCTTATGTCATCACAGATTACAGGATTGTTGCTAATTAGTAGTTTTCTGTTTTATCTTGTACTCTTTTAAATGTGTACTGGTGATTATTATTTTTGCTCTTTGTGAAATTCTGCTATGTCATCTTCTACTGTCTACATGAGTCTTTACTCTCATCTTCTTTCCCTGATGTTCTGTTGTAGAAGACTCTGTATACTGTGGAGTTTGGATGCATTCTCATGAAGTGGCCGAACCACTTCATTCTTTGTTTCTCAGTATAATTCAAAGCAAAGTTCTGCTTGTCGCTTTGTAGGCAGCGCATTTCACATGTAGTTATTTTTGTGCCTCGCTGCTTGTGTATGCTTGGCTCTGTTAACACAAGTACCTGAACATCAGTTCAGTGACAATAACTATCATGTCAGATGTACATGGCATCCCTCATCAGGTTTGGCATAGAAAGACTACCTATCTACATCAACATAGTAGAGAAGAGCCTTGGATGGCTCTATATCCTACTACTATTTGTCAGATATAGGAGACGACTTCAGCCGTAAACTCAGAAGAAAATCTGGGGATAATGAGATGTGGTCATTTGCATGTTACACATAGCAAGACAGCGGAAAAAACATATATATGTACTTTTGAATATAAGTGTTTGCACATGTGTTCCCAGACCTATAATTGGGGAGAGGTGTGTTTTTGCAACCTACAAGGCATGTCGTAGAGAGAGCCACTGAGAGTGAGGGTCTGAGAAACTACCCTAAATACCTCCATATTTTCTGTAAATCGGATGTACTGACCCAATTGGCCATATAACTGGCACAAAGTACAATCGCTCTTGAGCTCCAGATCACACCTGGAAGCACAAAAGAGTAGTTTGACAGTGAGCCGATATGGGCGTTGAAGAAAAATATAAATTCTCAGAAGAGTTTTGAAGGAAGCAGATCATCAGTTGGTGGACTGAAAAAACGCTATAAAGACATGGCAAAAACAACCAGAAGCAAACCTGTAATTACTGCCTGTAATGCTGATTTTTAGGCGGTTTGGAAGGGTGTACATGTGCCATTGGAAGAATTTAATGAGAAACACCAACTAACAAAATAAAAATGAAATCAAATGAGATGATGAAGTTCATTAAATGAAAAGAGAAGTATGACATCATTTTTGTTAAGAGGCTAAAAAAACAAGATGAAGAAAGTTGGCAACATGTGTTTTAATATCAGGTAGCTAAAGAAATAAAGACAAAATGACGGAAGAGAAATAAAAACATGAGGCAGGAGAGTAAAGAAGATGTGGACAAGAAATTTGTCAGGAACTCGTGTGGGCGTCACAAAAATTTAATAATTCAAGAAAATAGAAGCCAGAACATTCTGCACCGTACTTAGATTTTTCTTAATGTAGTTTGTCTTGCGTAGATGTCCCACCTCATCACAGCCAGTCTGAATAAATCTATGTAGATAAGTCTCACCTCAAACATCAACATTGCTGCATCCACCGTGTATGTACATCCACGACATGTCACCAAAATTGGAAATAAATGCAGAAAAGTTCCCAGCATGTGAGAGTATATATATATATATACATATATATATATATATATATATATATATATATATATATATATATATATCTGCTCTATATATATATAAGCTGGCTTTGAGATAACTTTAAGCATGTCTTTAGTAGTCCATCTGGCGATTGCATTAGTGCGGACTCCCATGCAGAGGAGACCCGATTATATCTAGCAAAATAAAGGTTTTCTTTCAGGGGAATAAGAAAAATCTGAACCTGAACAGTTTAAAACAGAGCTCAGCGAGCAGCTTTATGAATAAAAAACACACTATCTTTCGTGAATTACTACCAATGACACACTAAACAGTACTCCAGTGCTATAATGAACTTTTTTTCTTTCTTTTTCTTTTTTCTTCGTCGCTTTCAACTCAGAATGAAAGCTAAAAAGCTCTCCTGAACTGATTTTTTGCTTAAATCTGTTTTATTCTAACAATAGCAGCAAGCGTGCACACAATAAATTACTTTACACTAGTAGCCGTGTGCTCAATGTAACACAAATAATTAAATATTCCCTCGCCATTGAAACAGATTTTCTCGACTTCAGAGGTACTCGTTATAGTCCTGAAGTAAGACCAGGGACTGAACAGAGAATGCGGACAGTGAGTTCCGAACCCGAGCTATGGCGTCTCACAGCTAGCAGGCTTGACTACTATCCAACTACTCAAACAGTCCCCAGCTATATTGAACTAATAGTATGTATAGCAGCAGATGTGACAATGAACAAACAATCAATAAAAGATCTTTGGAAGTCACAGGATGTGGTTTTACAGAGGAGATGTGAAAATTCATGAACAACAAGGAAAGAAAAAACTAGTAGTATAGTTTAAAATCAGAGCCACCACACACAAAAACCATATCAAAAGAAGAATCAGGCGTAAAGGTTCTTCCAGCATATAATGTCACGAAGAATGAGAAGCTTGACATTTAGTGGCAATGGGTAAATTCATGGGAAGGAGAGATAAATTGGAAGACAAGAAGATGTGGATGGTCTAACATCATGGTTAAACAAAACATACGATGTCAGGACTAATTTTATGCACCAGGAAGAGAAGTTATTGGGGAACATGATACTTCCTCTCATCATTATTGTTCATTAAGTTGATTGATTGATTCTCAATAATGGGGATGTTCTGTTTGTTTATACCGCAAATGCGTTCTACATACTCTGTATTCTTCAGAAAGGAAAGCTCAATTTGCTCCGTCCTAATAATTTACACCTTTTTGATAGTCAAATCACCGCCCATGTATTGCGGGCTACAGGGGAAACCAAGAATAGTATTACTGTGACAGCACTGGGCATATGTCGTGAGACCACTGATGTAAGACCTAGGAAGATACCATAATAAATAAAGCATCACAGAAATCAGATGTGCTACAGCAGCCTTCTTGTGAGTACATAACTGGCTGCAAATTGCAATTGCTTTTAATTTCAGCTAACATATAAATCCCACAGAATTATTGTTAACAAGTAGGTGGATATTGAGGAAGAAGTAGAGAAGAATGATCAATTAATTCTGGCAAGATTCAAATGTATATAAACTAACCTGGTGTTTTCCTTTCTTTGATCATTTGATGAGTGTGGCTCGTGATGGTAGTGATTGCAATCCCGAGATTAACCTCAATGAGCCATAGATCGTACCTGTGGACATCATGCAGATTGTTAGTAGGACTGGCGAGTGTAGCTCATGATGGCAGTAATTGTCCATTTAACCTGTGGATACAGTTCCCATTACTTCCTGTGGACATCATGGAGATTGTTGGTAAGTTGTGTGGCTCTTGATGGTAGTGATTGCAATCCCGAATTAACCTGTAAGGTACAGTTCCGTACTTCTGTGGACATCATGCAGATTGTTAGTAAGTTGTGTGGCTCTTGATATGGTAGTGATTGCAATCTAACCTGTAGGTACAGTTCCCGTACTTCTGTGGACATCATAAAATTGTTGGTAAGTTGTGTGTAGCTCTTGATGGTAGTGATTGCAATCCAGTTAACCTGTGGGTACAGTTCCATTAGCTGGACATCATGGAGATTGTTGGTAAGTTGTGTGGCTCTTGATGGTAGTGATTGCAGATCCATTTAACCTGTGGATTACAGTTCCCATACTTCTGTGGACATCATGGAGATTGTTGGTAAGTTGTGACCAGTGAGCTCTTGATAGGTAGTGATTGCAATCCAGTTAACCTGTGGGTACAGTTCCCGTACTTCTGTGGACATCATGCAGATTGTTGGTAAGTTATTGTGTGGCTCTTGATGGTAGTGATTGCAATCCAGTTAACCTGTAGGTACAGTTCCCTGATATCTATGGACATCATGCAGATTGTTAGTGGTTGTGTGTAGCTCTTGATGGTAGTGATTGCAATCCAGTTAACCTGTGGGCAGGTACAGTTCCATTCTGTGGACATCATGCAGATTGTTAGTAAGTTGTGTGGCTCTTGATGGTAGTGATTGCAATCCAGTTAGCTGTGGTACAGTTCCCGTACTTCTGTGGACATCATGAGATTGTTACAGTAGGGTGTGTGACTCTTGATGTGTGGTGCAATCCAGTTAACCTGTAGGTACAGTTCCACGTACTTCTGTGGACATCATGGGGTGTGGTAAGTGTGTGTGGCTCTTGATGGTAGTGGTGCAATCCATTTAACCTGTGGATACAGTTCCCTTACTTCTGGTTATCATAGATTGTTGGTAAGTTGTGTGTAGCTCTTGATGGTGGTGATTGTAATCCAGATTTAACTATGTGAGTACAGTTCCGTGCTTCTGTGGACATCGTACAGATTGTTGGTGGTTGTGTGTGGCTCTTGATGGTAGTGATTGCAGAGTCAGTTAACCTGTAGGTACAGTTCCACGTGCTTCTGTGTGGACATCTCATGCAGATTGTTGGTAAGTTGGTGTGTGACTCTTGATGGTAGTGATTGCAATCCAGTTAACCTGTGGGTACAGTTCGTGCTTCTGGACATCATGGAATTGTTGTAGTAAGTTGTGTGGCTCTTGATGGTAGTGATTGCAATCCAGTTAACCCATGTAGGTACACAGTTCCCGTACTTCTGTGAACATCATGCAGATTGTTGGTAAGTTGAAATAGGCTAAAATAGGATATGGTTATGTTGTTCGATTGATGTCATGGTACGACCCAGGCAGTTCTCATGCATACTCTGTTCTCCTTTGCAACAACAATTTCAAGTCCATCTTACTCACGTACCCATAAAAGTTGATTAGTATATCTTCTCTCTCTACCATAAAGATGGCTTTATTTAGGCATGCTCCAACTAACCTAGTCACCTGTCATTCCCAGTGTCTAGAGACTAAACCATATCACAAAAAATGGGCGTACCACATTGAGACATCAGCTCTCTCCATACATCTACCAGCTTGAGTCGGGGCATTGTTTGTCAAAGTAGTTTGTGAGTAGGAACTGGGAGACTGATTTTGGTTTAGATTCTATGAAGAAGGCCATCTAACACAGACGACAAACTAGGTTAGAAGGAGTTAATAATAATAAATTACACTCTGTCTTCAGTCAGAGACATAGTCTTCGATGGCAAATCTTCTTCTTCTTTGTGTTCGTTCTTTACGGCCCAATTTTAATCACTCTTTTGCTTGATATGTTTGATCTTTGCCAAACGTGTATCGTTGCACATTAGTTTAGTAGGCCCTAAGCGTATGAGCTTTTACGTTTAGGACATGTGCATCTGATTTCAGCCAAAGCCTCATAGTACTTCTTACCTAAGGCATGCGTGGCAGAGTAACATTGGTTCTATTCTTTTTTTAAATTTGGGCCGGTAACCACTCAGGTCGGTGTGTGAGGAGAGCAGACAGGCTGGCTGGTGACTCATAACTGACTACTAGCGTCAGGGTAAATAACAAAAGCAATAAGCTTTTCCGCCACTTTCATAAGTGGCCCCCGAGCAGATGACTGCCAAAGTCTGTCTAAGTTTGTAGGTAGAAGAGGAAAAACTAACCAGGTACATAAAAGGCTATGCTAGAGTTGTGTGTGTCGGACCCAAAGGTCGGAATGCCGCAGCTCATGCTGAATTGGGCACAACCCGTTCCATTCTCCGGACTGCATCCTACTATACTTGGGAGTATTCCGACGAACAAAGAAGTTTGATTGACTGTATTAAAAGTGCATTGATTGGTTATTGGTTTCTGAGCGGACGTCATATCACTCTGGAAGTCTGGAGCAATGGGTGCTCAGTCTCCCAACAGGTCTTGAAGGTATGCTACCGCCTGTCAATTGTCAGGGCCAATAGGGAAGCAAGAATATTGCCACTGCAACTTACAATGCATGTGAAAACCAGCTGATATGAGCCCTAGGGATGCTGCTAGTAAACCGGTTCTGAGAAGAAATTGGTTATTGCTAATACCTACTTGTAGCGCCAAAGCTAACTGGCGTATAATCACTCTTGGAGAAACAGATCACATACAAATCCCACGCGTGAACATGAAGTGAGTACGATATAGGCGTTCGAAGAGGAAGAAGAGGTTACTGAACTGATGTTACGCCTCCGGGCAGACCCACAGGTGTTTGATCCTCCTCCAACAGATGTCGATGGTATGCATACTGATGGTTCCCTGTGGCTCGCTGGTCGACACACTCCTCTCTATGTATCCTACTTCACCACAACATGTAATTACAAATGCATTAAATCGGCCTGGACCAATTCAACTAACATCAATTTTGGTGCTACATCATCCAGCAGTATAGGTTGTAAGGACTGAAGACAACCCCTTATCATCTAAACTTCCTAACAATCGAGTGCTAAGTATGTCCGGCTCTCTTGTTTCAAGACATCAGCATAGCCAGGACAGTAGATCCATGTGTCTGAAAGTTGGAAACCTCTACTAGATATTGAACTGACTGTATTAAAATGATACTAATCACATATTGTTGTCTGTCGCGGTAATCAAACAGGAAGCAGGCAGCAATGGGCATTAGAAAAACCAAGAAGAAACATTTACCATTACTGGTTGTGGGGTTACTGAAGAGATGAATGACTTTTTGGCAGTGCTGGGCTATTCTTCCAAGGTTCTTCAGTAGAGCAACACAACTTTATGATGATAGTACTGCTCTTTTCTGTTTGTTGTTTCTTTAGTGACTAGATGGTAGCTTTTGATTTGATATGTACATTTCTGAAATCTATCCTAATATATGTCTTGAGTTTGGGAAGAACTAAAAAATATAGAAAGTTGAATGTATTTGAAAATGTCTCTTATACAGTTTGTATGTGATCTAAGCCTAGGCGATTAATACGTTGTGCCAGTTATGCGCTCACCGTGAAGCCAGTACATTCAATTTTGCCCTGCTTTTATTGCAGGTAGCATCCCTAGGTCTACCATTAGTACGCCTCTTATCCTTCGTTAAGCGAAATATGTCTATATATATTCAATGTTGTCTCTTGTATGAACTTCTGTCTTTTGTAGCTCACACAGAGGTCCGTGTAGTTTCTGTCAGTGTTCTGTTTCATTAGGCCAGTGAGTTTGCCTCAGTATATAGTCAGGCAGTCTTGATATGTGCTCTGCAGTCTGGTATGCCTCTCCACGCCTTTTTAGTAAGCATGGTGCCAATCTTGAATTTTGTGTATACATTTTGGCTGCGAGGGCCTGATTGTGTCCTGTTTAAGCCTTAGAATGACTTGTTCAATCTACTCATATTATGGCCAATCTTGTGTTGGTGTTTTAACAAGCTTTCTCAGTGATTTAATCATCCTTTTTATCTTTTGGTGGTAGATAACAGCACATCCGGCTGCTCCATACCTTCCTTAGCCAATCGGTCTGCTGTTTCATTTCCTGGTATTCCCCAGTGAGAGGTGTCACTGCAAGATGACCTATAAGCTGTGGACAATTTTGGACAGTAGGGTCTGTAGACTTGGCAATTTTCTGGACTGGAGTGCTGATTTTGCATCAGTCAAAAAAATACAGCAGAGTTGAGGATCAGGTCTGTTATTCAACAGTTTTCAGTTACCACCTGATTGCCTGAATTTCTGCATCATAGTTGTTTAAGGAATTTCCCCGTTGGTACTTCCCAAGCGCTTGTCTCTAGCGTTGTTTGGAGTATTCTGTAACCACCGCCTGCCTCCATTCTTCCTTCAAACATTTTCACTGCCGCCTGACCATCCATACCTGGACCCAGAGATCATCTTGTGGTATTCTTCATCAAATAAACTAGGAAGTGACTGTCTTGCGTTATCTGTTCTGCTCATCCCCTTCTCCAAAGTATTCAATTTAACTTCCTGTCTGGATACATACTTCTGGTTCGTCTCCTCTATCCAGAGGTTTGCTCTGGCACAGACTTTAGGGAATACCAACTTTGAGTCTTAAGTTTGCCTATTGTCTTACCAGCCTGATGAATGGCTGCTTCTTTTATTGCCCCAATGGAATTTGGAATCTGTTTTCCATTGGATGGCTTGGCATACTCAGAAACTTTTCTCTACCTGCGTCATCACTTTTGTATCTCGTTCTCTCAGTGCTTGTATTCCCCCTCTTTCCATCTCCCTATTGGTGTTGATTTTGTAGCCTCTTATGACATGTATTGTAGTACTTGGTGTTACTATTCTTTACTTCTCTCTTCTAAGAACCTAGCACCACTCCTTGTGGACAAAGAGTATGGTTTAACAAGTCGTCGATACGGAGCATTTGATAAAGTCTGTTCTCTGCTATTCTTCAATATTCTCTAGTCATCAAATTCTATTAATCTTCAAGATGTTTTAGATTAATGGTGATTTAAACAAGTTATACAAATCTGTATTGCTTCTCATTCCTACACTATTTTCATTTTATTTGTTCCCAACGATTCATCTGAAAACCCCTGTTTTCAAATCCTGCTTTGTTTTCAAATGTCTAATATTGTTTCATCTTTTTTTTTTTTTTGTGATTGCATCCAGTTTTGATTTCATATTAGTGCCTTATATTACCAATATTTGACATGATATCAAACCTGGATACTGTTTTATCAAATAGAAACTTAGTTTAGCAGAAGTGTCTATACGATGCTACAGGAGTATCTAGAACCAGTTTAGAAATGAAGACATGCGGAAAAATGTGCAACATCAGTACAAGAATATAAATGCACGTCGTCATGAAACCGTCCACACCACCTCTTCAGGTGGCAATTGCTAGTTGATGTCAGAAAGATCCTCCATCCTCTAAGGTCAGATAAATGGAACATTGCTTAAGGACAAATAGACAGCTTGCAAACACATACACTTATACTACTATACCAGCATTGAAATGAAGGACAGAACTCCAAGTTCTGTGGATAATTGAAGAAGAAGAGACTGGAAGTCTGGTTGTATTATGCGATGCAGCGTCATGACATATTAGGCATTCCATTTGTGTTCTGTTCTCTGTTGCATAGCCATCCCAAAGTCCATTTACTCACCGTACCATGAAGTTGATTGGTATATCTTCTCTCTCTACCACGAAATGACACTGTCTGGCATGTATATCCAAATTTAACGCCTAATTCTCTAACTTTCGTTCCAGTGTCGAGACTACGCCCGTCCACCTGGTGACACGCATTGATGTCGACTCTGTACATGCTTCTACTTTATGAGTCTGGCATTGTTGTGAAAAGTCAGCTCACTCGTTATCCTGCACTTCAGCATGTCTAGGTGTGCGCAATTCATTTCTTGAGATGTGATCTCAGATCTGCCCACCTATTCACGCACAGACTTCAGATTCAATCCTTTGCTGAAGCATATTCATCAAGTCTGATATGATAGTTCTATGGGTCACCTAACATCAATGCACCCACTTGGCCAGAAAGCCCACAAAAGTCTGTTAATGTGTTGTAGCTGTTCCAATGATTACTTTATCAGAAGTTCATGTACATTTCAAATCATCAGCCTATTCTCTTTCGGAAAAAGTCTAACAGGAAAACTGCAAAAGTAGCTACAGCCTGAATCCATGGAGAGAATTCATCAATCATCCATTGGAAAGATGGAGAATGAGTTTTATGTGTGTTTGCATTAGATCATTTTCATTATCTAAAGAGCTTATCAGGCCTACAGAGTAGTTGATGAAAGTAATTTGGATGAGGAGAAATTCAATATGAAAATGTAAAATAAAGGTAAGTAAAAAAGCTGGTTTGATTGAGATTTGAGATGTGTATTAAATTATAAAATTTATAAAGTAACCATATAATCTGGTTTTATGTTTGGTAAAATGTGATTGATGTGGCTTTGTACGCCAATGAGATCAATTCACCAGTGGCCTACAGGCCAAACTGAAAGTGTAAACAATAGAACCACTATTGCCTGCGCATCATGCGTGAGAAAGCGCCAAAGGAGGGTTGGCCGAGTGGGCGCGATACCTGATAAAAAACGCTAGGTGGCTACAAGATGGAGAGCGGAACCGGAAATGGCCTTAGCTCGACCAGACACATCGCTGAAGGATACTTTAGAACTCCAAATAGTGCTAGAAGATGTGACAATAAAACACCACCAAAATACTAGGCTCATCGAATGAGTTACATGAATAAATTTATGTGAGGAAAATCTGCAGTACATCTTTCTGGGTGGTATTTGCGAGAGAAGGAGAGAGAGAGAAGAGATGTATTCATTTCAATGTGGAATATTTGCCACACTACCTTGCACCGGACATGTCCATGGATGCTTGATCATCGCCATAATATCTCAACATGCGTCAGGCCAATACCTTTGGTTCCTATTGCAGTTGATGAGCCTACCCCATTACCTGTTGTGCTGTTCTTTTCCTTACATACTCAATCTTCAAAACTCAGCTCCTGCAATCTAGTAGTTGGCGATGGATTGGTTTGATAGAAAATCTTCTTTGGCCCAAACTCTATGAGGCGTTAAAATCAGCTCAATCCATTGCTGGCCATCTGTTATGGTGGCAGAGCCAGCCAGCCTATTGCCTCTCATTTGCTGTGTAACCATGTACACAGAGATAAGGAATAAATGTAATTCTACCGTTATTTGACATCTGTAGTGATTCAGTCCATTGTGCACACTGAACCCAGCCATCACCTTTCAATGATATCAATCTCACGGTAACCACGAGGAAAAGTAGTTGATCACTACCCCAGATCCACACTAGTCTGAGTAGCTCAGCCAAATATTCTAGAAGAGAAGCAAACCATCTGTATAAAATATGTCACGTGAAACACATTCCAGATGACCCATTTAACCTTTCTTTTTTGCACTGGGCCATGCAAGTTCAAGAAAATAGATGTTCTGTAACCTGGTTGATAAAGCGGGGTCCAGAAGGTCAGTATTGGATAGTGCAGGTATCATCAATACCATTACCATCTCACTATGAATACAGGAAATGAAGCAGCAGACTGACAGTACACAGAAGGTCAAAGGTGCTGCAGGAAAGCAACCAGATGTGTGATTACCTACCGCAAAAGAAAGGGTAATTAAATCAATCAGAAACCACAAATATCAACATAAGGCGATTGGTATGTGTGAAGCAGATGAAAAAAGTTGTCATTCTTCACTTGTAGAAACAAAAACACAATCCCTCGCGTCACATGTATACAAAAAATTCAAGATTGCCGAATTCAGCCATGTGCACATGTGGACAAACACATCCAGACTGCAGAGCACATGCTTCAGAACTGCCTGAATATGATATGCACAGAACAAACTCACAGACCTGACAAAACCAGCACTGGAGAAAACTAAACGGCCTCTGTATGGGCTAAAAAGAACAAGATTTGTACAGAATAGCGTTGAATATAAATATTATTATTCCATAAACGAAGGAAGGAGGATCAATACCATAGAAAGCAAGGTCATTTAGATGACTTTTAGAACATTGACAAATCATATCCCAATCAAGAAGAAATTGAGAAAAATTGGAACTGCTAAGCACCAAACACTTTGTTAGAAAGGCAGGGAAGAAACGTTTTCATTTCTATATATATCACTATTGCTTACATGGTTTTACTGCAGTCTTCCTTCCATACTCGATGTCTTAGAGCCTAATGCATTTGATTAATCAACAGCCGGTGGTTACCGGGCCCAAATTTGGGGTGTAAAGACCATTCACTATTACCTGCCACACATGTCATAAGAGCTGACTAAGGAAAGTTTGACAGGGAAATCGGATGCATGTCTAAGCGTGTAGAAGTCTATGTGTTTGAGGCCTGCAAACCAATATTACAGCGTATACGTTCTTAGCAAAAGATTAAACATCACAAGAGTGATTAGGTGGTGTTAAGTAAACGAGCATAAAGAAGATCAACACCGACGAGTGTGATTATTTGTTATCTGGTGGTGGAGCCTCTGAAGTCAAAGAAGACTACCGCCTGAATGGTGAGGGCTGATGAAAAGGAAAGCAAGCCTTCATCTGAAAATCAGCCAGAAGCATCACATACTGGACACCTGACTACACCTAGTTCTGTGGCAAACAGAAAAAGAAGATGCAGTGGTAAAGATATTAGAAGTGATCAGCACCCATAGATATATGCTCTTCTTCAATGATCAACGACACTTATTATATCTTGTCAATGCAATTCCATGTAGTGGTATCTGCATGTATTTGTAACTTGTTCTATTGTTCCATATCTTCTTGACTCTTATGCATTGACACTCTTTGTGATCTGTGCCTAAGGCAGTTGTATGTTACATTGATTGTATGTACTTTCTAAGTAGCCAGCATATCAAATTTCTGTTTATTTACTAGATTAGCTTCCTAGGCCCCCTACCTCAGTTTATCTTCTGAAAGCATGCCTGGCAGGTACGCAGTATTTCTGTTTACTCCCCTTGTGAGCCCGGCAGCATGCTGACAATTTTGTTCCATATAATGTGCTATTTATCTGGACTTGAAGGAAAGTGCCTGACATCATCAGCTTAGCACCTGAAGAGGTGAATGGTTTCATATTAGTGTACACACCTTTAACACCTCTGGTATGTGTTTAACCGAATTCTACTGTTCATGTGATTATTAAATTATATGCCTTTGAACCTGATAATGCTCCTAACATGACTTAGCTGTAGACATGGTACCTATTGTAACCAAGTGTATGTATGTTAGAAGCAAGTGTATTTTAGCAGCCAAAGTGTGTCAGCAGCCAGAGGTGTGTGTTGAAAACCAGCGGGCTGGCGCAATTTTGGTGTGCATCAGCGGCACCTGGTCGGACCTTGAACTCCTGATCGGATTTCATGGATCCTATGTTACTGTCCGGAGGACTGCCTAAGTAGTTGATAGTGGCCTCGGCCTACTAGCTGTAAGGAGCGCCTCATAGCTCGGAGTTCGAACCTACTGTCTGGCAGCGTTTATTGAGTCCCTGGTCTCCTCCAGAATGAATAGCGTGGTACACTCTGAAATCGGAAAAATCTACCATATGGCGAGAGAATACTAATCACAGTCGTGAGCACCGGCTGCCAGTGTAAAGTAATTTACAATGTGCTGCCTTTACTTTTTCTGTTAGAAATTGAAAAAAAACGGATTTTCATAAAAATCAGTTTCAGAGATGAAACTTAAGTCTGAGTTGGCGGACGAAAGAAAAGAAGAAGAATATTACCAATCAAGTACCTCTGAGTCGGATGGCCGTCTTTTTCGAATAATCTTGCAGACCACTGGGATAAGCAAATCATGCCTTCAGCTAAAATTGAAGTAAGAGGAAGTGCGCGTGGCCTGGCTGCGTAAAATTTATAAGCGGCAAAAAGATAAAAATTAATAAAACTTCTGTAGTTTTCAACATTCTCAATAAGGTTGAGAACTTGCTGATGCAACAGATCGTTAGTGCTGTCGTTTGAAGTCTTCTTGTGTGAAAGAGATTGAGCACACATAGTTATTTAGCTTCAGTTTGGAATATCTTCATTCTTTTTACAGACGCATGTCCATGGTGCTCAGATCTCCATTTGTCTCTCCCAACAACAGCTGTATTCTTCTTGAGCACTCCATATTGACCACTTACCCAACCACTCTGTAACATTTGTGATCTGAGACCCAAATGATTGTATGTTGTGCCAGTTGTACCTGTAGTAAGCATATCCGTTTTCTGCGTGCTTTTGTATCTGCTGGAGTGACTTCCCTGGTCTACATCATCGCCCTCTTCGACCATATTTTGGCAAAGTCATAGCGATACCTATTCTTTTTACTTCCTTTGCCGGGCTCGGCACCACACAGGCGAAGTCAGCGATTGATCGTGCCAGTTTTTGATTATTGAGCCTATGTATCTTGGTTATTCACAGGAGTGCAATGATGATGTCTAATCAATCCAATCAATGCAGCATTTTGTCTGTGACAACATTTTATTACAACTACTTGTGTATTTTAAGTTCTTTGCCTTCTTCTGTTTCTTTTACATTTTCTGATGATAATATTTCTATTTTGTACTCCCCATTATTCTTATCTGTTCTTAATATTGATTTTGTGATTTGTTTCTATTTGTGATCATATTATGCCTGCGACACTTTGAGACAACGACGCCGAGCATGACTATGGAGATCACCACCCGCTGCCTCCAGGGCTCTGTCATGGGTGGCTGGGCAACAGATAACACATCGATTATCATATCAGACTAAATGAATATAGCTGAGATTAAATCTGGAAGTCTCGTGTGTAATGGCTGGACAGCATTCAGAGTTCACATCTCAAAGAAGCTGACTTGGCTGCACACACCTCACGTCATGTTTGCATTCAGATACCGCTCTTTTAATAATTTACTACTTTTTCCAGGCGCCAGTCCGTGGCGGTAAAAAAACACATGTCACACAAAGTCAGCCATTGTGTTTTGATCGAATCGGTAAGAGCAGCGTGTAAACAATTACTTCATATGAATATGTGTGTTCATATTAAAACCCGTTGTTCGTGCTTGACATAACATATTCTACAGATCTGGAAGGTTCTATGATTATATATTGAAGTGAAACTATTTTTGAGCGAAATTTTTTCGATGGTCACTACCATTATTTTGGAACATTGAAAATTACGGCTTGGGTACTACCTGCCATCGTATTCACGACAGGCAACATTCTTAACTACACATATGCTAAATTTTCATTTCTAGAACATTTTTCTCTTACTAAGAACCTTTCACGTCTGCACCTCGTCAATAACCTACCAGACTTACATTTCTCTGTGCTCACGAAGCCGGTTTGCTTTTAATTAACAACGCTGCAGTTTGCGATCTTCTAAGTAATTCTTTTAGATCATTTAGCTTGTGTCCTTGATGTCCAGCAATGCTAAATACACAGAATTACTGACATTTTCTTTTATAGCTCAAATGTGTTGTGCCTTTCAGTTAGCTTTTGTGTGGTATCAGGTAATAATGGACATACCACACTAGATCTGTGTCCAAAAGTGAACCATTAAGTCAGCGATAGTGGCAATAATGGTTAGCCAGTCTTTATAAACCCACCTATTCCAGATTACTTAGAAGTCTCACGTTGTTATTGTGATTCAGGATTAAATAATAGTGAATCATTCAGTATCCTTTAATTGTCTTTTTCTTAATTACTAGGCATTTTCATATTTAATAGTTTGTTACCATTTAAGTGCACTCATTGTAGCATACCAATCAGCTGCAATGAAACTTTAGTGACAAAATATAGTCTAAAGCCAGCAATTTCAAATGTAACTGTGCAAAGTCATCACCATTTTCTTTTTATGTAAACTTCTTCTGTGACTTTAATTTTGTTAGTGGTTAGACAAATGTGATAGTGGTGATGAAATACTGCATCATGTCTTCTATGAACATACATTGAACAAAGCACATTTGTATCATTGAAGAAAGTTTGTGTAGGACCTCTGAGCTTTGAAGTAGATGGGATTAATCAAAGGTACGACAAACACAATGATACAACAAATCGAATCTTTTGTATAAATCCTAATTTCTATATAGTTAATGCAAGTAGACAATTTACCAGTAGTATTTTCATTATTATCAAAACTTTTTTCTTGATTGTTTAAAAATGTATTGACCCCTACTAGATCAACAATTTCATTGAATAATATCCTTTCTAATTTCTGCCATTGATGCTTAGTCTTGCAATGATGGTCAAGCTTTATCACTTCTGAGTAAATTATTCACAACCTCTATCTCCAGTTTTGCGTTTTTAAAATAAAGCTAATAAATATATTTAATGTTATTGCGGTTGATCAGTTTACTTGGGAGATCATAGTAAAATATTATTTCTATTGAAACTGTGATCTAAAGTACTCGATACTATATTCCACACAACCAAAACAATTTTAGAAAATAATAAAAGCATATTGGTAAATTATTCACTCTAGCATCAGAAGTTAATTTTTGTATTCATATATTTCTTGATTTATCTTTGTATGTGCTTATTCTAGGTGACTCTTTGAATAGTGTGAGTTTTATATATTTACTTATGTATGCAAATATACAGGAATAGCTTGTCCGTACAACAGACTCCAGGAATTAAATATCTGAGAGCACAACTACAGCAGATGGAAAGATGGACAGAAATCGAGACTAGATGCCAGAAGGCAAATGCAGTGACATGCCAACTGTCACCACTATTAAAACATCCAAGCATTAACATGGCGGTCAAGCAGTGATAAACTGCATATTTATTCCAACCTCTCTGCTCAGTACCATTATGGCTGACTAGGAACACAAAAAGAAGATTACAACATGTGAAATGAGATGTCTACAGCTGTCAACGTTACAAGAAGCGAGATAGAAGTGAGAGCGAGAATATCAAGCATCGTTGGTACTATACCATGCATCACAGTATCGACTCTGCATGGTCAAGTGGATTGGCCATTTTAATGAGAATGGAACCACATTTACTACCATCACGTGCTATAATATGTGTTCGACCTCCAGGCGCAGAGCGCGAGGCAGACCAGAACAAGATGGATAGATAACATCTGAGTCCCTGCGGCATGGACTGAAAACAGCATCAGGCCCGCCCAACACACCTGGCACAAAATGAAACTAACTCCCCACGGCCTTCAGCAAATGTAGTTAAGAATAAAAGATAAGATAAGATAAGAACTTTATGTATGCACATCTCACATACAAACATGCTGGATACTTATTTGGTAAATCATTTATATATGTTGAGTAAATATAAGTGATTCATTTAGTTCAACACTAACAAATTGAAAGTCTGGAAAGTTTACATAAAAGAAAATGTAGATGATCTTGTAATGGTACATTTGAAATTGCTACTAGACTATATTTTGTCACAAAACTTCATTGCAGCTAAGCAATGAGTGCAATTTAAATGGCACAACTTTTAAAGCAAATGCCTATAATTAAGAAAGAGACAATTAAAGGATACTGAAATTATTCACTAGTTATTTTAATTTAAATCACAATGTCTAACAATGTGAGACTTCTCATTAAATCTGAATAATTAATATACGATAAAGATCGGGCCAATCATTGTACCGTCTATAAGCTGAATGGTTCACTTTGGACAGCTAGATCTAGTGTGTTATATTGTATTACCGTTGATACTCGATGCAAAGTCAACTGAAAGGCATAAATAATGTTTGAAATATAAAAGAAAATTAAAAATTTGTATTTAGCATTGCTGGATATAGTTGACACAAGTAAAATAATGAAGAATTCACGAAGATGCATGAAACTGCAAATTGGTGGATTTTGTTATGGACGTCAAAAGCAAACAACCATGGCCTGAGGAAATAGGCCAAGTCTAATGGAGTTGTGGCAGTACAGGCGTAAATTTACCCCTAGAAAGAAGAAAAATATTTCTAGTAATGAAAATTTATGATAAAGGGATTATCTAATGTCGTTTCGCGTAATCACGATGTTTATAGGCAATTACTTAGCGAAAATTTCAATGTTCCCAAAACAATGTATTAGTGACCATCAAAAAAAATTTAGATTTCAAAATATGAAAACTTCTAGTAACATATAAGTCATAAAATTTTCAGATCTACAGAATATATTTGCAATTACGTAGAACAATCAGTTTACTATATGGAATAAAGCACATATTCATAACAAACAATTGTTTATCACAGCTGTTTCCATCAGTCGTCGAAAAAACACAATATGGCCCCAACGTATTTCAGCTGGCGGACTACGATAGAAAAATGAGTGCAAATTACTAAAGAGCGGTGTTGATTCATGGTGTCTGGACAATACTGGAGATTAAAGGTAATAAGCGTGCTGACCTGTTTTTTTTATTGTATTTTTATATTCTTGCTCCAATTTTTTTTTTGGATCTTATATTCTTGGTTTTTTTTTATTGTATTTTATATTCTTCTCCAAGTTTTTTTTGTTGTAAACCATATTGCTTGCTCCAAGTTTGTTTTTATTGTATCTTATATTGCTTTCAAGTTTGTTTTTATTGTATCTTATATTGCTTGCCCCCAAGTTTGTTTTGTTGACCTTAATTGCTTGCTCCAAGTTTGTTTTTATTGTATCTTATATTGCTTGCTCCAAGTTTGTTTTTGTTGTATCTTATATTGCTTGCTCCAAGTTTGTTTTTGTTGTATCTTATATTGCTTGCTCCAAGTTTGTTTTTGTTGTATCTTATATTGCTTGCTCCAAGTTTGTTTTTCTTCTTTCTTGTCTGTCATTCTTCATATTTCGTTGTCAGGCTGGCACAAATCAAAGAATTAGTTACTGTGACCTACAAGACAATTGCCTGTGTGGTGCTGTGGCCTGCAAGGAAAGAAAAGAATAGTACCACTGTGACCTACAAGGCATGTCATAAGAGGTGACTGATGTAGGACCTAGGAATCTACCTTGGAAATAAAGCATCGCAGAAACCGGATGTGCGCCTACTTGCAGGGCATAACCGGACAAGTAAAATCGCTCTTAGGCTAGATCATATACAAATCACACAGAGTGGTTAAAAAGGGGCATATAGAGTGTTTGAAGAAGTAAGAGATGATTACGGGGGCTGACTGAAATGAAATACGTGGCATATCCTTTACAGGATGCAGCCATCAATGAGTCGTTGATTTTAAATCAAGGCATCCCTATACCAGTGGCGGCT
Source organism: Arion vulgaris (assembly GCA_020796225.1). Taxonomy (NCBI): domain Eukaryota; kingdom Metazoa; phylum Mollusca; class Gastropoda; order Stylommatophora; family Arionidae; genus Arion; species Arion vulgaris. Next base: position 23,442 of record JADZMA010000055.1, on the reverse strand, counting down.
CGTGATCATTTTTGATGGGGGGGGCCCAGATATTTTTTTTCGGATAAATCTGGTTTTGGCTATATTTTAATTAAAAAATACAGTTATACATTTTTTTTTGTGGCCGCCACGGGCCCCTTTAATGACGAGCCGCCACTGCACTATACGTTCAGTAGTTTGCCATTGCTTCGAATGGGGTGGCTACCCATGTTTATAGATACTTTAGCTGGAAAATGTAACCAAACATGAACGAGCTGGAAGAAGCTGCGGATTTAAGATAAAGGATCTAAAACCGATATGTTTGACTTATTGCACCGGTTTTACCCCATCTGCCTCGGTCCCACTCCGCAGACATGGCACGCCACCTGCCAGAGTATTACAGAACTCCAGTTCCGGCAACAATCTTAGCAGTCTCTGGAAAAATTCACCCGTAGTCCGGGTTCTAACCTTCAACTCAAAGGCAAGGGTTTAGCCATAAAGCAGTATATATCACAGGCAAGTTGTATGATAAATCCGTGTTAAACCCCATTGTAAAATTTTGACATCCTCGTTAGATTTCAAAATGTGTCAATTCTCTCGTTTGTTCTTCACGGGCCCAAAGTTTTCATTTGTAATTTATATGATCTTTGACAATGACTGCTTTTACATTGTGCAATTATGTTTATCGTGACTAGGCCCACCCACTGATTTCAACCAGTTGTTTATTTACTAGGGTAGCTGAACCTAGAACGATCCGTTGTGCCGTATATTTTGCTTGATCTACGCCTTTAGATCATCTTTTATCGTATATTTGAGCTTGTGATCTACGTCAAACAGTGAGTCTACACTGTACGCTCTTTCTGACTGTGAGGTCGTTCTGGATTAGGAACATTTCTCGGGGCACATAAGTTTTTCCTGGGACGGCGTCTTACTCGTTTAACACACCGTGTAAAGTGTCGGCTTTGTCAATGTTTTGGGTTTGGGACAGCCTGTCAAATCTTTATATTTTCGGCCTTACTTTTCTGACCACTTAGAGTTTATTGCGGAGTAGGAACATTCTCAGCATTTTCGAGGCGCGTGTCGGCACTTATTTTAGTTCCCATTGTATTTCCTGGCCTGGAAACACTGGATCAGCCACGCACAAATAATGTAACGGGTCGTTTCATTAGTGGGCCAGCAACGCAACTGAAATTTTGCGCTCGCCAACAGACCTGCCCGGTTGCCCCAGGAGGGCAGTCTCGTTAGGCATCCCCCATCCCAGTTCTTCCGGGGATGTTAGTTGTAAATGAAACAGTACCTTGCCTGGTGTGCCAGGGAGGGCAGTTTCGTTGGGACAAAAACGCAACTTAAGATTTGCGCTTAAAATGTTTTAATGACAGTTCTCAAGTAGTAGGGGTCCAGTTTGTAATGTCCAATCCATAGCCGCTTTTTATTTCTCTTTATCATAGACCCAAGCGTCAACACCTGTTTCAGAAGGCCTATGTGAGATAGGATGGGACACGCCGAGAGATCCTGATAATCGCATCCCAAAACACTTGTTGGGAATACTTGATGGGGGATGAAGGCGGGTGGGGGGGGTGTTTAGACAATGATGGTGGGAGAAATGAAAACACGCAAGTGTCTAAAAAATGCGGGATATAGACACCACGTGCTTGGGATTTATTTGCAAGATCCTAAATGTAGCGCTGTAACAACACAGAACCCGTATATCAGAATCGCATTGACGCGTTCCTGGGACAAAGAAAACGAGCTGCGTGAAAGCAGAACACAAAAACATCCCCATGTCCAACATTACTCATGATGCCTCACCAGGTGTAGCAGACTGTTCTGGATTAAAATCTACAGTCACCTTCGCAACATCAGAAAGGTGCAACAACACACGTCTGAAACTGTTGTCATCATAGCTTGCAATGAACGGATGTTTTTGTTTAGGATGCCTTCCAAACGTTCTTGAAGTCTGATATTCAGTCTCATCTTCGCAAGAGTCCCCAAATATTTTACTAGGAGGCTTTCATCAAACACCCAACACAGGGCCGTGGGGTTTTATGATACAGAGAGGGGGCTATCAGGCGGAGCCGAAGGGAACGGCATAGCAGCGAAATCAAAATCACAATTGAAGGTTGTTTTAAAGATAACGGGTTAAGGGGGCATTTCAAAGACTTGCATCATACTGAGAAAATATACCCACGGCCCTGAGCATACATGACAACATACCCCATTGGCTATCTGGGACCCGTTACTATGGCCGTTGTATCTGACTCTCAGTCGATGCTATGGAAGATATAAAATGGCAGGTTGCGAATATGAATGGATGTCGTCTATTGAAATTGTTAACCTCCAGATGTTTACGTGATCTTCTGCCCTAGGCATGGGGGTTTTTGGCAATGAGAAAGCGGATATGCTTGTATCAACAGTGGGCCTTGATTGTGGATGTTGCCCTCCAAAAACTTACGTGGATCTCCCGTCCTGGGCATGTCGGTGTTTGCGGTATGAGATAGGATAGGCGTCCTCAACAGCATCGTTTGTTGTGGAGTTGAAGATGGAAAAGGAAATGTTCTTTGGTCTCATCGCGACTCCCTGAGATGAAGATACTAAAATAGATGCTGAATCGATCAACCGATAAAGGGATTTTGGGATTTACCTGTTTTTAAGTAGAATGGATGACTAAAGGCAGAGTGAGGGTGTGTTTCCAGCGAGCCACGGGAACCAACAGTATGCATACACTTCGACATCTGTTGGGGGAGACAGCACTGATTACTTATGGGTCTGCACCTGAGTGTAATGACGTAGGTTCAGTAACGAATAACCATCAACTTTTTGATAAAACCCGAGAGCATACATACAGCTGAGAAGAACCAAATAACCCTAGGCGACTTTAAAGCCACTCCCCAGCTGGGGATATGCTACTATGGATTCAAGAGGAGATGAAGTAGAGGAATGGATGATGGAAAACCTACTCATACTCATAAACAAACCTGATTCAGAGCCAACTTTCTACTCAAGAGTATGGAGAACACAAAGCACACCTGATCTGGCAATAGCCACAGAAGACATCCAGAGACGTGCAGAAAGAGAGGTTATGAAACAACTAGGAGGAAGGACCACAACCAATCACTATTACTGTAGGAAAGCTCAAGTCACCAGAAAACAGGAAAAAATAGCCAGCTGGAACTACAAAAGGCAAACGGGAAACCCTGAAAGAAACCAACGAAGGAAAACTGACAGAAACCCACACAACAAACAAACATCCAGAAAAACATTACAACTCTCACAAACATCATACTAAAAGCAGCACAAAAATCAATCCCAGGGGGAAGAAGAAAACACAGAACCCTTCTGGACCAACGAACTAAAAACAATCACATGAAAAAGCCACAACAGCACGAACAAAATGGAACAAGACCCATCTGAACAAAATGTCTCAGAACACAACAAACACCAAGCCATATACAGAAAGAAAAACTCACATGCATTAGAAAAAGTTGGAGGAAAAAAAAGCAACACTAAACATGGAAAAAGACAGCACAAAACTATGGCAGCTTTAAAAGAGGGCCCAAAAGAAGAAAACACCACCAGCATGCCTGCACAGTCATAGAAGATGGAGGGAAAACCTACACTGGCAAAATAGCTGCAAACATTCTTGCGGATGGCTTTAAAAGAAGCAACATACACATGTCCAAAATCAAAGCAGGGAAACAAAAAAAAACTAAAAAATAAACAAACAACTTGCAGACAAACAAGACACAATGAACAAACCTTTTTTCTCTCAAAGAACTGGACAGCGCAATAAAGAAACGAAAGAAAAAAAAGGCACCAGGACCAGATGGGGGACAAAAGAAATATAATAAACCTAGGAACAGGTGGCAGACAACACTCCCGGACCTGATAAACCAATCTTGGATACAAGGATATCCAAAGGAATGGAAGGAGGGGAAATAATCCTATAGCAAAAAAAAAGGGAAACCAAGGAAACAAAGAAAGCTACTGTCCCATAAGCTGCCTCAGCTGCCTTGGGAAAACAATGGAGCGACTTGTAAACAACAGGCTGCTTAACTTTCTAGAAGAAAAGAAAACTTTATGACTCCAATCAGGCCAGAAAACACAGAGCACAGATGAAACCCAAAACCCCCTATCTTGCCCAAGAAATGAAGATGCCTTCCAGAATAACACAGCTGCCTGGCATTCTTCGACCTGACTAAAGCCTCGACAAAGTCTGGAAAGGACTCCTGCAAACTAGCACAAAGCGGATCAAAGGTCAATGTACATGTCAGACTAGAAGATGGGGTTCCAGGAAGTGCAATATCCCCTACACCTTCATCCTTTTTTTCAATATCTCCCCAAACAATTCACATCTAACATTCACAGGACTATGCAGACGACTGGGCCCTATGGACCCAAACAGAATACATAGGAACTGCCAAATCAAGAATGCAAGGAGCCAAAATGCAGTAAAGAAATGGGCAGACACTTGGGGGTCACAATAAACCAAAACAAGAGGGTCAACACTGTTCTCACTCTCACAAAACCTGAACAATCAACTTATCCTGGACAACAAACCACACCAAAAGGGGGACAACCTACCTATCTAGGAATAAAATTGACAAAGACTCACATGGGGTCCCCACATAGAAGAAACACAAAGGAAAGCCACAATAAGATTAAGACTTGAAAAAAAATAGCAGGAACCCACTGGGGCGCAGATGCAAACACTACACGCCAAATATACACAGGATATGTACGTCCAAAACTGGGAGGCACAGGGGCCACACAACCGCAGCACAAAACAAACACACAAGCTAGACAAAATACAGAACACAGGCCGCAGAATCATCACCGGAGGTCTGAGAAGTACACAAATCAAAGATCTAGAAGCAACTGCTGGCATTGGAGCCTGGGGCAAACGCAGGAACAAAAATACTCACACTATCAGAAAAGTTTTAAACGCACAGAAAATAACCCATGCACCAAACAATCAACGAACCAACCAAAAAACCCCATAAAAAGACACAGCTTCCATCACTTGTCAAAATTTACTTCTGCAAAAACATGACATCCTTCAAAAGACCCAGCAACCTGGAAATGATAAGTACCCTCAACAACACAGCCCACAGCCCCAAATTCACAGTGATAACAACAACCAAATGTAGACAAAAGGTGAAGAAACAGGTCCCATCTTGAGAGCAAAGACACTAGAACACATTGACACCTCATACCCCATCCCGAGGGACCAATATCACAAAACGGATCATCAGACACGACAGCGAGAAAAGGAGGGCAGGAACCATCATCATACTCCAAGATGGCACTACACTAACAAATTCAAGTGCCACTGGGGAACTATCAACAAATTTTAGAGCCGAACAACAGGCAAATGTGGATGCCTCAAAATACGCAGCAAAGGGAAAAATCCAAAAAACAAACTTGTCTTCCTTTGCGACTGTTGTCAGTCCTGCAGGTCACACAAAGGAACCACAAAATAACATGGAAAGAGAGCTAACACTACACAAACAAGCTCTCAGAACACAACAAAATTATTCTCCAGTGGATACCAGCCCATGTGGGGTTCAGGAAATGAGAGACAGACATGCTGGCTAAGGAGGGAACAAAACTTACACAACAGAAACACCCAGTATCCCTACCAGAAATCAAGACACATATCAAAAGAAAGTACAAAGAGGGATGGAGGCAACAAACCCACAGCAAACACCCACAAGATCCCACAGCAGACTAAAAGAAAAACAGCACACAACAATCTTTCGCCTAAGAACAGGTCACTGCAGGCCAACGCCACATGCACAGAATAAAGCCTGCTAGACTGCACAGTGTGCAGCCCGACAGAAACACAGACTCAGAGCACATCCTGCAGTCATGTCCATCATACATACACCAACGAAATGAAACATGGCCTCATGAACAAAGTTTACAGACCAAGCTATGGGAACTCTCGAAGAACTCCAACTGACATGCAGCTTCATAGAGGCAACCCATCTCATGATTTAAAACATATACAAACCGAACGAAAGAAGAAGAAGAAGAATCCTTTGAAATAATGTATATTTTCTATCTGTTACACAAGTCAATGTTTCCAAAACCATCGAATCCTCTTGAAATAATATATATTTTCATCTACACAAGTCACATGTTTCCAATGACCATGCATCATGTTTTTTATGACGATATCGTGAAGCTTCTTATCAGTGTCCAAGTGTTTAGAATTCTTCCTTGTTTGAAATCCCTGCGTGTTGTAGATCATCTAAAAATAGACATTCTCGTAAAATTTCTATAACTTCATCAGTGCATGAAGTCAATCTTGAAAACCCTTTTGAACTCTGACGTCAACGCTTTCAATAATAAAACTTGCATAAGGTCTTTTAAAAAATATTAATGAATAATCTCTGCTTTTTTGAGTATGACTTAAATAATTCGAAGTGGCCAGTGTTCAGTTCACTTTACAGACTTGGCGATCTGTTACATGCCCTTTGCAAAGTATTGACGTCTTGCACAATATGGCGGTAAGTTCTGCACTTTTTAATTTATGGATGGGACTTATTTGACTTGGGCTTATTCCTCTCTGCTTCTCGTGGAGTGTAGGGGCATAACAGTTGTTCGTCACTTTTTCCCCGTCTCTGGCTGTTTCTTTTTGGTCTCCCAGGATAGTCGAGCACCCTTCAGTTCCTCAAGAAGACTTTGTCTCCAGGTCTGTTTAGTACGCCCTTTCCTTGCGGGTTCCATTCACATTTGTTTAGTGACACTCGACTGTGTCTTCTGTAGGGGATGCCCAACCATCGCCATTTCTTCTCTTAACCTGGGTCACAAGAGTCCCTGTCCCGTTCAATACAGATCTGTGTTGAACTCGTCATACCATCTCAGTCTGAGAACTGGGCATTTTCATTGATGAAGATCTGAATTCCTTTTTTATTTAACTTGGTGATTCGCCACGTTTCGAGCCATATAGCAACACAGATTTCACATTTTATGATGTATGTATGTCATTAAATAGTTGTCCTGACACAACTTTTTCCATCCTAACAGTCCTTTGAATTGTTCTCTCATAGGCAAAGGTTCCACATCTACAACTGTCATGGTTAAATCACCTGAATCCATTTCATCGTGGTCTTTTCCTCTTTTCCGGATGTCTCCTTCCAAATAGTCTGCCCCAGCCATTCGTGTCTTTTATATTCAAAATATTTCAATGTTTTTATTTGTAGCATCAGACTTTTTTAAACCCCTTTTAGCCGCAAAGGACTTTACAGACTTTTTTCCATTCATTAAAGACCTAATACGTCATTATCTTCCTCTGGGCTAAAAAATTTAGACGTTATACATTTACGGGGGTACATTCACGTTTGACCAGAAACAAAGAGTAGCTATTTTAGCTCCGTCTTCGGAAAGTATGTAGGCAAAGGGGTTTAAAATCTTCATTATTTCTAATAAAGTATGTGTGCAGATCGAAGTCCTCAAGACCCAAGATCCCAAGGGTCATAAGATAAACGCATCCCAAAACAGTTGATGGGGGAGTTTAAAAGAGGGCAGACGATCAATTGATGGGCAGAAAAACGTTTTACAGACACTCTTAAGTCTTTTGAAATCTTGATATGAACAAACATAGGGGGAAACATAGAGGGGAAATTTTGGCGTAAGATCGTCAAATGTGGCTCTGTAACAACACACGAGGGAAATCGGATAGCTGAGAATTGTCGTCGGGTTGAGGCGCAGAAAGGAGCTGGGGAAAACAAACACACAACAGCCACATGTCTAATGCCTGTGGGAGGGGATTGTGTTCGAAGATTGACTTTACAGTCACCTCCGCACACACCAGAGATGAACAACAGTCACGTCCGAGGTTGTTGTCATCATTGCTTGCGATGACGGGTATTATTATTATTATTATTATTATTATGTGGCATACTTTCCATATATTAATGCACACAATAATTATTCAATATGTCATCAATTGGTAGATGCAAGTGCAACAATGGAAATCTCTTGTGGAGCCTATGTATCAAACCCAGACACAAAAAGGGTATAGACAGACTTTATGAAATATGTTGAAGATTTGTTATAGACATTTCAACATTTTGCTTCTTCTTTTCCGACCCCAGGAATTATTAGTTTTCCCGATTTCCTATATTTGAGTGAGAGAGTTTAATGAATTTGTGTAGACCAAGATGACTCCAACAACTCCAGGCATGTAGTGTTACGCTTAGTGTTGTGTAAACTCATGCAGACCAAGATGACTCCAAAACCCAGGCATGTAGTGTTACGCTTAGTGTTGTGTAAACTCCTGCAGACCAAGATGACTCCAACAACTCCAGGCATGAGTGTTACCTTAGTGTGTGTAAATTCATGCAGACCAAGATGACTCCAACAACTCCAGGCATGTAGTGTTACGCTTAGTGTTGTGTAAACTCCTGTAGACCAAGATGCCCAACAACCCAGGCAGTAGTGTTATGCTTTAGTGTGTGTAAACTCCGCAGACCAAGATGACTCCAAACCCCCAGGCATGAGTGTTATGCGTGTTGTGAAACCCTGCAGACCAAGATGACTCCAATAACTCCAGGCATGTAGTTTATGTTAGTGTTGTAAACTCCTGCAGACCAAGATGACCCAAAACCCAGGCATGTAAATGTTACGCTTAGTGTTGTGTAAATCCTGCAGACCAAGATGACTAAAACCCAGGCATGTAGTGTTACGCTTTGTGTTTTGTAAACCCTGCAGACCAAGATGACTCCAAAAAACCCAGGATGTAGTGTTATGCTTTGTGGTAAACTCCTCAGACCAAGGGTGACCCAAAACGCCAGGCATGAGTGTTCGCTTAGTGGGTTTTGTAAACCCTGCAGACCAAGATGACTCCAACAACTCCAGGGATGAATGTTACGCTTAGTGTTGTGAAACTCCTGCAGACAAGATGACTCAAAACTCCAGGCACTGTGTTATGCTTAGTGTTTGAAACTCCTGCAGACCAAAGACTCCAACAACCCAGGCACGGGGTTGTGCCAGTGTTGTGAAACTCCTGCAGACCAAGATGAGCCAACTCCAGGCACGTAGTGTTTTGCTTAGTGTTTTAAACCCCGCAGACCAAGATGACTCCAAAACCCAGGCATGTAGTGTTGTGCTAGTTTTTGGTAAACTCCTGCAGACCAAGATGACTCCAACAACTCCAGGCATGTAGTTTGTGCTTGGGTGTTGTGTAAACTCCTGAAACCAAGATGACTCCAATAACTCCAGGCAGGTAGTGTTATTTTTAGTGTTTTTAAACTCCTGCAGACAAGATGACTCCAACAACTCCAGGCATGTAGTGTTTGTTTAGTGTTGGTAAACTCACTGAGGTAGAGTCTATTGGTGACCACTGCAGTCCCCTTTCGTTTCGGTGTGGTAGACGCTCTAGAAAACCACCATTGCCCAAAATGGACAATCTGCATGTGATTATAGTACAAAGAACTACTCTGGAATTGTTGTAGAATAACCACTTGTTGACCTCCTGTATGAGACCGTTGTGTGATTTACGCCAGAGAGAGAGAGATAGAGTAATGAGCGACCACCTGCATGGACAGACGGAGGTTTAACTTAGGCAATTTTTGGGTGTTTGTTCTGGCTTTATTGCTCTAGCCAATGAGAGTTCGCATGCTGTGGGCGTTATTCGACATGGGACAATTGCCGAAAGTTGTCGTGCCACTGTTCAGTTTGTCCGAACTGACAACCCTTTTCATTCTAAGCCTTATCGTTCTGGCGGTTATTCCGGGCAAGAAACATTCTCAACCGTTCTTGGGCGCTTGTCACACCAAGCAATTTGCTGTTTTACTTGTATTTCTATTTAAAAGGACAGAACCATTAGGGTGATACTGAAGACAAATAAACATGAAGGGCAGTTAGAACGAAGGACAAAAAAGGGATAGAATGACATTTTTATTTTGCGCTCGCTATCATCACCCACCACAGTTCTTCCAAGTATTACAGCTTATATCAGGCGCAAGAAAAACTTCAGATTTTGCGATCGGCCAATATTACCCACCCCGGGTTTTCAGCAGAGAGGAAAGTGTCGTTACACAAGAACGCAACTTTAAGTTTTTGTGCTCGGCCAACTTACAAATATATTCCCATGCCTGAATTCTGGAACAAGTTTACTGCATTTCTTCTTGCGTCGACACGACACGTTGCATTTGTTCCAACGAGTTTTGCTAAACAGACAACTATTGTGCGAACATTGACCAGGTGACGTGAATTTACGCACAAACGATTCTACCATTTTGCTCCTCTCATTTGTTTTTGTATTCCGTACTTTTTCCTATCACTAGACGTCGGCCAGAGACGTCCCGGGGCTTTCACTCTGAGATTCTGCTCGTTATGTTGCTGACAAATCTCAAAGCAATCTTGTTTATACTTACACTACTTGTTATATCTAGGTTTCTCTCCTTCGATCCTACCCCATCGAGACTACAGGGTAGTCTGCTTCCAGGGACACAAGAAAGATTGGTAGGGTCTTATTCAGTCCGAAAACACTGACCATTGCTTGCGTTGTTCATTTGCCTTTATTTCTTGGTGAGTCACATATTCAAATAAATATTAACTTTATTGAATATTCCTTTCCAGTTGTCACATAATTTTATTTGGGGGGGGGGAATGGGGAGGGGGGGATTTTCATTATCATTATCCACTTTACAACACATTCTTTCCCGAAATTGTATTTAATCTTATTGTAGATCGGAGTATCCTGCCTTGTGGGAGTTCTTGCATTTGTGTGTCTTGTGAGCTCTCAAACTGAGTAAGCCCCCAACTTTTCAGCATCAGGATTATATATAGTTATAATAAGTAGAGCATCATACAGGGTCTTCCTATCAGAGACAGGGCTAATCTCCAGTACACCCGTGTTTGCCGGGCGGCAAGTGGAGCAAAGAAAGTAACACTGGACCTACAAAGCATGCCTGAGGTACTGGGAAAGGGGCATAGGGGAAACTACACTGCAAAAAAAGGCATCATAAATCGGTGGGCTACTACTTGTAGGTGTAAACTGGCAAACGTACAATCGCTATTAGGCACAGATCACTACAGATCACATACAGATCACATACAGATCACATACAGATCACATACAGATCACATACAGATCACATACAGATCACAAAGAGTGGTTTAACAAGTGGAAGATATGGGCTTTGAAGAAGAAGAAGAAGAAAGAAGAACCTGGGACAGTCAAAGAGTTTTTGTGCATTAGGGGCATAAAGAAATCATAAACTGAACAGTTTCCTCGGCGACTGCACTAGCATGGCCATTACATTTCCCCAGGTTTTATGTCCCCCTCCTCCTGTCCTACACCTCCTAAAAAGCGGTATTGCAGGTAGTAAAACGGTATTTCAGGAGTAAAGCGGATTGCAGGTAGAAAGGGTATTGCAGGTAAAAGCATTGCAGGCAGAAAAGCGGTTGCAGGCAGTGGGTTTTTGGGGTAAAGGCATTTTAAAAAATTTTATAATGAAATTGTACTGACAAAAGCAGATTTCTGTGATTAGACATTACCCTACAAATGTAGATTTTTTCATCAAATGGAAGAATCAACGTAATCCAGCAAGATACAATAAATTAAACATAGGATAAAAGGCATCAATTTTTAAATTTAAACAAATCACCCAAAAAACCCAAAAAAGCATTTTACAACAAACCTTTTCCTAACATTATGCATTTTCCCAAAATTGGGAAAAGACATTAAATGACAGAAGAACAATCGGGCCCGCAAAAGGGGAATGGGGGGGCCATTCGCCCAGAACTGTTTGATTCTGAAACGACTTTTTTAGGGATTTCCGACATGTTTGGTCGGGTATTTTTTTCGTTTTCGTTTCCGGGGGCTTAGCAACCGGGGCTATGACTGTTACATGGAATGCTTTTTTCTGTGCAACCTGGGTTTTTTTGTGTATTCAGAAAATGGGGAAACGGTTATGACAACAAGTTCAACTGCCGTATGCAGTTATTTTTCAGTGGGAAAAATTTTGTCGATTGATGTTCCTTTGCAAAAATTTCAATTCAAGGATGAACAGTTTTTGTTGCACATTAGGCCCATATCATTTTATGCGGTGATGTTGTTTTTTGGCGGTCCCCTTTTCATTCTGGAATTATTCACACGGGAAAACATTTCACAGTTTTGCATTTCGTGTGTTTTTCGGCGGAAAGGGCAAAATGGGGGCCCCGTTGCAGTGAAGTTGGAACCTACTTATGAACTATGAACTGACAAAAACTAGCCCGACAGGATAAATGACCACCAAAATGGAAGTACCCGAAGGGCGGTTTAAAATAAAACATGGGAAAAAAGGGATAAAATAAATTGAACTTCGATCAGTGATTACCCCAAAATTTATCAAAAAGAATAAATCACTGTTACCCCACGCATGTCAAAATACGGCTAGGAGGTTTTAGCTGAAATCGGATGCACTGTGTCCCAAAGGTGGCCCATGGTTAGGTGCCACAAACCAATGTAACAAAGTTCTTTACAAAGATCAAAAATCACAAAGAGTGATTAAAATTGGTCAAAAAAATGAACCCAAAAAAAAGAAGTAATTTAAACAAGAAATAAAAATGAAATGGTTTGGCCCCATTAGCAGATTACCCAAAAACCCTGTCAAAAAAATTTCCTCAATAAAATAATATAAAGAAAAAAACTTTTCCCTAAATTTTAAATTAAAATAACAGGGCCGTAGAAAAAAAATTTTTTGAAGGAATAAAAAGCATGTTCAGAAATATCTTTTTTTCCTGACAATGGAGGAAAAAAAGATTAGAAAAAAAGTTTAGTTAAGTAAATTATAGTCCGATCTCCCGTTGACGTTTGTTTTATAAAGGCCCTTGGGCGAAACGTTCATTTTCATTGTTTTTGTATTTTTAAAACCCGTACTTTGTCAGCAATTTTATTACGGAAATGTTAAAAGAAATTATAAGGTTGGAAAACAACATCAGCTTTTTAAAATTAAATAAATTTGGAACTGAAAGTTATATACTATTAAAACTAAATTACGAATTTTCAATTCAAATGTTGTATCAATCCTAACATATGCAAGAGAGAGTTGGAAAAATGATAAAGATATAGAAAGAAGTTGAATGTATTTGAACATAAATTTTCGCGAAAATAATGAATATACGAGAAATGGAACAAATTCAGGAGAAGGATGAAGCCAGAAAATGTCTGGTTAACTACGAGTGACAACTGCTATAGGAAAGAGAAGATGGAGATATGTTGGGCACACCTTGAGAGAAATGATCAAGAATATAAAGCAGGCATTGAAGTGGACGCAAAGTATTCAAGAAAGAGAGGATGACTCAAGGAGACACTGAAAGAATTTTCTGAGAGATGCAAGAAATATCGGTCTCAGTTCCATGGAGAAGATTGAGAGCCAGGATAGAGCGTTAGGAGAAATTGCTTAGGCAATATGTAAATATAAGGCATGAGAGGAATTATCATTATTATTACAGTACTTTGTATTACGTGTTTCGCCAGTTGATATAGTTTTACTGCAGTCTCCCCTTTATCGAGATGTATCTCCACAGGAACTTTGGGCATGCGGGGATTTATCAACATTCTGTATCTGAAGGTATACTCTATCTAAACGGAACCATCTCCCAAGATGAGATGCACTCTTTGGGACAAATGGACCTAACGGTAGGTTTGAAGAACCAATAGGTGACAACTTTCTTCTTTCTTCGAACGCTCTATATTGACCACTTGTCAACCACTTTGTGTAATTTGTATGTGATCTGAGCCTAAGAGCAATTGTATGCTGTGCAGTTATGGCTAAAGTAGGCCAGCACATACGATTTTGGCTGCTTTTATTTACTAGGGTAGCATCCATAGGGCCTACATCAGTCGCCTCTAGACATCATTGGTTAATTGTAGTGGTACTATTCTTTGCTTTCAGGCCAGGCACCACGATGGTGACGGTGGTAAATAATTAGAGAGTGTGTTGATGGATGTGTCTATATATGTTAGCAGAGGTGTTGATGTGTATCTATATATGTTAGCAGATTTGGTTGATGGCTGTATCTAATTATGTTAGCAGAGTGTGTTGATGGCGTGTCTATAATGTTAGCAGAGTGTGTTGGATTGATCTAATTATGTTAGCAGAGTGTTTTGATGGCTGTATCTATATATGTTAGCAGAGGTGTTGATGGCTGTATCTATATATGTTGGCAGAGTGTTGATGGCTGTATCTATATATGTTAGCAGAGTGTGTTGATGGATGTGTCAAATTTTTTTGTTGGGGGTGTGTTGATGGATGTGTCTATATATTAGCAGAGGTGTTGATGGCTGTGTCTATTTTGTTAGCAGAGTGGTTGAGGGCTGTGCTTATATATGTTAAAGTGTGTTGATGGCTGTGTCAAATTTTTTTGTTGGCAGAGTGTGTTGATGGCTGTGTCAAATTTTTGTTAGCAGAGTGTGTTGATGACTGGGTCTAATTATGTTAGCAGAGTGTGTTGATGGCTGTGTCTAATTTTTTGTTAGCAGAGTGTGTTGATGGCTGTGTCAATTTTGTTAGCAGAGTGTGTTGATTTCGAATAGAAACGGGAGTGCGTCAGGGATGTCTTCATCACCTTGTTGTTCTTACTGACAATAGACTGGATTATGAGACCACAGTAACTAACACCAGAAATGGAATCCAATGGACTCTGACAGAGCAACTAGATGATCTGGACTTGCTGATGAATAGCCTCTGTCACATACACAAAATCAGATGCAGGATAAGCTTAACACATTGAATCAAAGGTCCCAAACTAGGGCGGGAACATTCATAAGGGAAAGACAAAGATATTGAGAATTAACCAGCAAACGACAACTCGATCTCCCTGGGGAAATCCACTCAAGAGGTAGAATCACACTTATTTGGGCAGCAACGTAGACAAAGAGGGTGGAACAGATAGAGATGTTAAAATAAGAATACAGAAGGCAAGAGGAGCTTTCATTGCACTGGGAAACATTTGGAAGTCCAAAGAAATCAAATCTAGAACAAAATTCGGATATTTAACTCTAATGTTAAAGCAGTTCTACGGTATGGGTCAGAAACATGGAGAACAACTAAAACAATAGCGCATAAATTGCAAACATTCATCAACTGGTGTCTGCAGAATAGGAATAAGATCGTATGATAGGGCCCAAAAATGGGGAAAACATGGAGAGAACAAGACAGATTCCAGTGAACGAACAGGTTAAAAAAGACGCTGGCGCTGGATGGGAAAACTTGCGAAAACCGGAGGGAATAAAACAGAAGGGTCCGCCTGAAACCCCGGGGGACAGCGAAAGAAGGGAGGCCGAGAAATACATGGAGACGAGATTTGGAGGCAGAGATCAACAAATAAAGAAGAGCTGGAGGGAGCTGCAGAGATAGCTAAAATGGAAGATTTGGATGAGTTGGTTGAGGGCCTATGCCCAAACCGGGGTAAAAGGCAAAGAGAGAGAGAGAGAGAAGGGGTTGAGGGTGTGTCTAATTTTTGTTGGCAGAGTGTTGATGGCTGTATCTATATAGTAAGAGTGTGTTGATGGATGTGTCTAATTATTTTAAAGCAGAGTGTGTTGATGGTGGTCTAATTATGTTAGCAGAGTGTGTTGATGGCTGGTCTAATTACGTTTTGTAAAGCTCTATAATTCTAATTCATGTTAACATTTGCATGAACATTAAATTTTCATTGGCTATTACTTTTAGTTTTTAAAGATATAAAATGTTTCCTATAAGATGCCTTATAAGGTGCAGCAGTGTTTCTATTATTTGCTCCCTTGTGAGCCGAAAATGCATGGATGAATGAAGTTTTTAAACAGGCTTGTACACAAAGAAATCTTATCAAAAGAAAAAGAATCGACAATCAAGGCTCCTCAGGCATATAATGAAGAGGAGATTTAGAACATTTGATGACAACAGGTAAAGTTCAGGGAAGGAGAGATTGTGGAAGACAGAGGGAGAAGATGTTGGATGGTCTGACATCATGGTTCAACAAAAGATCGACGCGAATTGATTAACTGCACCAGAGAGGGAGTTGTGGAGAGACATGATCACCTACGCCGGCTGGCATGGCACTTGATTGATTGATTGAATCAGAGAGAGTTTTACTTACAAACCCGGAGACATTTGTCAACAAAATCAGAAGGTTCTATTTACTTAAATTGTTCGCTCTTTTTCTCTAATCCTGTTTTATCTTACAGGGTCAGGATAAAAGAAGAGATTTATAGAACCAGCTTTTGTGCGCTTCAAACAGTATTTTCCATCTCCCCCTTTATCTCTGGGGGTCCACTTTTTGCGAGACTGCCGTTTGCTTTATACACTATATCGAGTAACATTGCTCTTTCATGCACCGTCTGTGTAAACCGTTGTGTATGAACCATTTAATTGTTGTTTCTTTATGGTTCAGTACTGATGTTGACCCCTTTTTTTCCTGATGATGAAGTTCAGTACTGATGTTGTACCCACTTTTTTCCCGAGATGAAGTTCAGTACTGATGTTGTACCCCCTTTTTTTTCCTGATGATGAAGTTCAATACTGATGTTGTACCCACTTTTTTTCCCTGATGATGAAGTTCAGTACTTGATGTTGTACCACTTTTTTCCTGATGATGAAGTTCAGTACTGATGTTGTACCCACTTTTTTTTCCTGATGATGAAGTTCAGTACTGATGTTGTACCCACTTTTTTCCCTGATGATGAAGTTCAGTACTTGATGTTGTACCCACTTTTTTTCATGATGATGAAGTTCAGTACTGATGTTGTACCCACTTTTTTTCCCGATAGAAGTTCAGTACTGATGTTGTACCCATTTTTCTTGATGATGAAGTTCAGTACTTGATGTTGTACCCACTTTTTTTCTTGATGATGAAGTTCAGTACTGATGTTGTAACACTTTTTTCTTATGATGAATTCAGTACTGATGTTGTGTACCCACTTTTTTTTGATGATGAAGTTCAGTACGATGTACCAACTTTTTTTCTTGATGATGAAGTTCAGTACTGATGTTGACCCACTTTTTCCTGATGATGAAGTTCAGACTGATGTTGTACCCACTTTTTCCCTGATGATGAAGTTCAGTACTTGATGTTTCCATTTTTTCATGATGATGAGTTCAGTACTGATGTTGACCCACTTTTTTTCCCGATGATGAAATTCATACTGATGTTGTACCCACTTTTTCTTGATGATGAAGTTCAGTACTTTGTTTTACCCACTTTTTCTTGATGATGAAGTTCAGTACTGATGTTGTACCCACTTTTTTTCTTGATGATGAAGTTCAACTGATGTTTTACCACTTTTTTCTTGATGATGAAGTTCAGTACGATGTTGTACCTACTTTTTTTCCTGATGATGAAGTTCAGTACTGATGTTAAAACCACTTTTTTCCCTGATGATGAAGTTCAGTACTGATGTTGTACCCACTTTTTTTCTTGATGATGAAGTTCAGTACTGATGTTGTAACCTTTTTTCCTGATGATGAAGTTCAGTACTGATGTTTACCATTTTCTTTATGATGAAGTTCAGTACCGATGTTGAACCCCCTTTTTCTTGATGATGAAGTTCAGTACTGATGTTGTACCCACTTTTTTCCCCGATGATGAAGTTCAACTGATGTTGTACCCATTTTTTCTTGATGATGAAATTCAGTACTGATGTTGTACCCACTTTTTTTCCTGATGATGAAGTTCAGTACTGATGTTGTACCCACTTTTTTCCTGATGATGAAGTTCAGTACTGATGTTGTACCAATTTTTTCTTGATGATGAAGTTCAGTACCATGTTGTACCACCTTTTTTCCTGATGATGAAGTTCAGTACGATGTTGTACCCACTTTTTTCTGATGATGAAGTTCAGTACTGATGTTGTACCCACTTTTTTTCTTGATGATGAAGTTCAGTACTGATGTTGTACCCACTTTTTCCCCGATGATGAAGTTCAGTACTGATGTTGTAAACCACTTTTTTTTCTGATGTTTCAGTGGGAGACCCGTGTTAAATCCACGGTAAAGCCAATGATTTTTTTCTGTCGAGGGCATAAAAGAAAAATCTTAACCTTTAAAGTTTCATGGGGCTGCATTAGCCATCGACCATTAAATGTCCAGGCTTTCGTCCCCGGTACTATAAGCAGTAATTTAAAAGAAATTTAAAAAAAAAATTTAATTTCTAAACCGGTCTCTTTTTGTAGAATAAAAATAAATAATAATTCCTCTCGTACCATTATACGTTACATAGGGCCTGCAAGCAATTTCTCCATACCGCTCTATCCTGGCAACTAGCTATATCTCCTCCAGGAACTGAGACTGATATTTTTGTCTCTGTCAGTAAAGTTCCCTTTCAGTGTATCCTTAGGGGGTCCTCTCTTTCTCGAACCCTTTTCATCCCACTTCAATGCCTGTTTATATTCGTTGATTATTTCTCCTCAAGGTGTCCAACATATTCCATCTTCCTTTTTATAACAGTTGTCACTAGTGGTTGACCAGACATTTTTTCTGATTTCATCACTTCCCCATGAATTCGTTCCATTTTTTATTCATTTTTTTCCATACATCTATTTTCAAATGTATTCAACTTGCTTTCTATTTTTAAACTCTCGCTGGCATATGTTAGATTGATAAAAATTTGAATTGAAAATTGTAATTTATTTCAATACTATATAACAAGTTCCATATTATATTTAGTATTTTAAAAGCTGATTTGCTTTGTTAATTCGTGTCATAATTTCTTATTTAACATTTCTAGGGGAATGCTAACCTGAAACAAATGCTTGCAGAAAACGGACGCACCAGGCCGTAAGGCGATAACTTGGTGCAACGACCCACAATGAGGAATGGGATAAAGGATTCTACGTCGCCATTCTGCCTCTGAGATTTAGCCGCGCAGTAAAAATGTCGGACCTACCATCACGAGGGTGGCCAAAGCAAACCGGGAGATCACATGGGAGCAAAGGCAAGGGAAACATATCCTACAGAACTGCCCCCAGTATGCAGACTTGAGAAGAAAGATGGCTCACATACACCAGCGTCCAAGACAAACTGAATGGCGTGGCTGATAATCTGAGGCAGACGGCCTTTATTAGAGAATCCGAAATCCCAATCTAGTGAGAACGCAGAAGAAGAAGAATTTAACATTTCCTGTGCAATCAAAATTACTACCCAAATAGGTGAACTGCTCTGTTATTTTATCATTTTAGATTCCAGTGTGATATCTGCAAGTCCAAATTTTGATGCTATAGATGACAAGTTGTCTGTTTTTTTGATATCTTGGTTGTTGCTATTTAACAAGGCAATATCATCTGCAAAATCGAAATCTTCTAATTTCCTTATGTGCAAAGATGATACCTGCAATTACTAAGTTTGATAGCATACATAACTCGTCAGTCTTTCCTTTCTCATTCATTGTGTTTATTTCTGTTTTCCTATAGCCTCTCTACCCTACATTATCACTTCCAACCTTGGCATTAAAGTCCCCATTACTACTAACAGGCCATGTTTTTGGTCTTGTTAATTTGATCTTGAGTTGCTCATAAATGTGTCTTTCTTATCATCGTCAGCCTCGTTGGTTGGTTCATAACACTGCAGTATTGTCATATTGACATGCCTGGGACTGAAGTGGCTCTAATTATCCGACTTTAGATGGTTCCTATTCTAACCTGCTCTTTGCCACTCTAGGTATCATCATTATACCCACTCCTTCAAAATGCTTACCATCCTCTCTCCCTGAATATATGAAAGTTAATCCACTAACTACTCTTCTATCTGTTCCAGGCCATCTAACCTCCCTTAACCCCAGTATGTCCAGCTCGTATCAATTCTTGCAGAATAGTAACTGTAAAATTATCGCTGCACAGAATATCTTGAAACTAATAGTTTACTAATCAACCAGGGGATGGTCAGGTTAACTTAACAGAGTTTACGACAGTATGGGAGAACATGACACACTACAGTGACGAGATAACCAGTGCCTACTTCTTCCTGTCTGACTTAGACGGAAATGGTGTACTGAACAACATGGACACACTGATATATTTACTAGGTACATTTATTTTTATATTTATTTTAATATTTGATGGATATTGTAATATTTTCTCTGGGCCAGACGCTTCTGCCCTCAACAAACACTTATATAGACTAGAATAAGTCAAACAGCTTTCTGCCAGTGTCAGCAGACGGAACAGACACCAGAACATATCCTGCAAGACTGTCCTCTCCTGGGTGAGCTTGAGAAGCAACATGGCCACACCAATCGACATGAAAACTAAGCTTTGTGGAAACCTGACAGACCTGAAGCCGACTGCCCAGTTTGTGGTCCACAGTAAATTAAGAGCATGACCAGAAATCGCCGAAGAAGAAAAAGAAGAAGAAGAAGCCAAATGGAAACTTCCTCCGATAGATGAACCAGAACTCTTGTCCTTCGGCTCAATCCTATGTAGTGGTATCTGCGTGTATTTGTAAGTTGTTGTTTTGTTCCGTTTAACGTGTTTCATTTACTTGACCTTGGAGGGAAAAAACAATCTACCTGACATCATCCAGCGCTTGGCAGCAGAAGAGAGTGTGGTGAACGGTTTCATGCGATCAGTATAGTTTTCGCGATCAGTTATTAGTTGTCATGACAGTTATTAGTTGCTTCATGATCAGTTATTAGTTGTCATGATCAGTTATTAGTATGTCATGACAGTTATAGTTGTCATGATCAGTTATTAGTTGTCATGATCAGTTATTAGTTTCTTTGACGATTCTGCCATGTTTAAATCATCTATCTTTTCTTCTTTTCATTCTTCTTTTGTCGTTACACTGTTACCGAGTTGTTGCCCAGTATCGACGCTTACTGTTTTTGGTAATAGCTATTTTTTCTTTTGGAAGGATTCTGCTATGCCATATTCCATCTTTTCGTGGTCTCTCTCGCCTTCTTTCCTGATGTTCTGTTGTATAAGATTCTGTATACAGGGGAGTGTGGTTGCATTCTTATTAAGTGACAGAATCACTTCATTCTTTGTTTCTTAATGTCATTCAAGTAAGTTTCTCCCAGTTTGTTTCAACTTTCATGCTGGTGTTGGTGACTGTTGTATCTGGTGTTGTTTTTAACGTTTCTAGGCATTGCATTTCCTATGTAGTTATATTTTATGACTGTGCTTTGCTCGTTGTCCCTGTTTGGTTTTAATAACACAGAGTAGGCATGTCTATCGCCTATCACATCTTCATTTCATATTTTCCATGGTCATTCTCTTCTCTTCTTTGTAGAATACTTCCTTCACAAATGTCTTCTCCAGTCATTCATGTATTTTTATTTGTCCAAAATATTAAACATTTTCTGATTGTATTTTTGTAGCATCAACCAGTTTTCTTACATTTTTAATTTCGTTTGGTAAACCTATATGTTCTCCTCTCTGTCCTTAGTAAACAGAGCACTCATCTTTAACATTTACAATCCAAAAAACACATATGCTTTTCACGCCAGGTAAATATCACAGGGTCTCTCTAGCGTGGCGGTAAGGTGCTCTCATCTTTTCAAAGATAATTGGTTCTGTTTCCGATAGAGCGATCATGATATTTTCCAGAGATCCTTGATCTCAATGTATGTGAGATCAAGTTTCTAGTTCTATTATAGACAGACGATATCACATAGATCTCGTGTTCAAGTTCAGAACCAACATCAAACTGGCGTGTTGGGCGCTGGACGCCTACTGATTTGTTGAGGCTGAGATCAGAACACCCATGGGCATGTCCGGAGTGCTGTGATGATACTCCTCATATAACAGAATGAATGATCGTTTATAACATGACGAAAACTCCGAAATATCACATATTAATTTCAACGGCTCAAAATTCAGCTGCCATCTTGCTAGCCACCGGATATAACGATGGTTATTTAGTAGGTTTGATATTTATGTTTCAGGTTTGATACCAATAGAGATGGCGTGGTTCAGTCGAGCGAGTTCTTACAGAAGTTCACGCAGGTTAGTAACAACACCTTCTGTCATAACAACAATAGTAAAACAATTGGTTAGAAACTTATTGTATGATTCTATATGTTGTGTGCAGTGTAAGAACTGAATTTCGTCACTTTTGTTGTATCTGTCGTAGTCTAGATGTTGTGTGCAGTGTAAGAACTGAATTTCGTCACTTTTGTTGTATCCTTTGCTTGATAAAGACATTTTAGTCGAAACGTTGATGTGTATTGTTATTGTTTTTGTAAAACTACAGTACTTTGTTTTTACGTGTTTCGAGTGTCATTAGACAATCACTTGAGTGGAACCCGCAAGGAAAACTGTGAGTGTCACTAGACAATCACTTGAGTGGAACCCGCAAGGAAAACTGTGAGTGTCACTAGACAATCACTTGAGGGAACCTGCAAGGAAAACTGGAGTGTCACTTAGACAATCACTTGAGTGAACCTGCAAGGAAAACTGCGAGTGTCACTAGACAATCACTTGAGTGAACCTGCAAGGAAAACTGTAGTGTCACTAGACAATCACTTGAGTGAACCGCAAGGAAAACTCAGAGTGTCACTAGACAATCACTTGAGTGGAACTGCAGAAAACTGCGAGTGTCACTAGACAATCACTTGAGTGAACCTGCAAGGAAAACTGTAAAGGAGACGTCCTAAACAGACCTGGAGAAGAAGTCTTCTTGAAGAACTGAAGGGTGTCTGACTATCCTGGGAGACCATAAAGAAAACAGCCAGAGAGTGAGAAAAGTGTCCAACAACTATTTAGGTCCTGTTTCACAAGAAGTGGAGAGGAATAAGTCAGTCAGTAAGTCAAAGATCAGACGAGAACAAATAGTTTTATATATATATATATATATATATATATATATATATATATATATCCTCTGGTACATTTATACGTTACATAGGCCGAAGCAATTTCTTCATACCGCTCTGTCCTGGGCAACTCGTTCAATCTCTTCTATGAAACTGCTTCAGATATTTCTCACCTCTTTCAGCAAAGTTCGTTTTATGGATTCCTTAGATGTTCTTTCTTTCTAGAACCCTTTGCTTCCACTCCAATGCCTGCTTTATTA
This sequence comes from Arion vulgaris, assembly GCA_020796225.1. Classification (NCBI taxonomy): domain Eukaryota; kingdom Metazoa; phylum Mollusca; class Gastropoda; order Stylommatophora; family Arionidae; genus Arion; species Arion vulgaris. The sequence goes on along the minus strand of JADZMA010000055.1, from coordinate 499 downwards.
TTCTTTGATAATTTTCTCAGAGTATGCCCAACATATCTCCATCTTCTTTTATAACAGCCGTTGCTTAGTTGTTGACTAGACATTTCTCTGTTTTCATCACTTCTCCTGAATTGATTTTGATTTTATTCTTTGGTTTTTTTTGTTATTCAAACACAACAAGGAAACACAGACAAAAAATAGAAGAGACATGTGATAGAACGACAATATATATGATAAGAAAAAAAACAGTTGATAAAACCTGAGAGAATATAAAGAGGAACCACAGGACAGCGAAAGAAGGAACCCACAGAAAGGAAAGAAGGAACCACAGGGACAGCGAAAGAAGGGAACCCACAGGACAGCGAAAGAAGGAACCCACAGGGACATGAAAGAAAGAAAGGAAGGCCTAGAAATATACGGAGACGGATTTGAGACATAAATTTCAATATAAAAGAGCTGGAGGGAACTGAAGGAGATAGCTAGAGATAGGAGGACTTATCATGTGTTGATTGGGTTTAAA